>QFDD01001803.1:0-22857 GCA_006871305.1 Vachellia collinsii | reverse complement strand
AAATTTGCCACTAGTGTTGAGTCAAGCATCCAAAATATTGGGGTGTACATAAGCCAAATGTCAAAAGATATTAAAGAAATAAATCAACAAAACAATTTCAATCATATTTCCTTTTTGAGCTCTAATGATGATTACTATGAGGAGATTGAAGAAAGGGGATTGCAAGAGACTAAGGATACTTTTGGGGATGAATATGAGCTTGAAATCAATTTAGATGCGAGGAGTGAATATGTAGAAAGGTTGTTGACTGTGGAGTTTAGTATATGTGATTTTGATGTTAAAGTTGATGAGAATATCCTAGGAGTTATTGCACATGATTCTCCTATTAAAATTTTGGCTCCTACTGATAGGAGTCAAATAGATTCTATTGGGCGTTCTAAATTCTTAGAAGCATCTATCTCTATTTGTAAGGATATATATTTTGAATTTTCTTTGAATTTAGTAAATGCATGTATTCCAAGATTGCTGATGATTTAGGAAGTACATGTAATTTTGAAACCTTTTTGTTTGAAAAGAAATGAAGACAAGGTGATTGAAGTATTTGATACTTATGATTAGCACTCGTGCTAAGAAGTCTGGCTGAAGACTTTAAATTTAGCGCTTGTTGGGAGGCAACCCAATATATTAACATTTTGTTTTCGATTAGCAGTCTTATTTTCCTTTGTGTTTGCCGCCTCTTATCTTCAAAAATCCTTTTACTCATACTCCTCTCAAGCTTTGTTGTAGAAATGTAGCACATCATTGAAGGAACCTAAGGAAGGACCCCAAATCATAATCAGAAATATAAATTAGGGGAGTACTAGTTCCTTTATCTTATTTCCTTTTTACAACATGAAAGATAATGTTTGATTTAAGTGTGGGGGTGAAAATTAGAAATTTCAATATATACTACATATTTCTAAAAAATATTAATTTGGAAGAAGTGAGGCATTTTGCTTGGGTTTTGAAATTGTGGGATTTTGATAAGTGTAGCATAGTTGTCAACTGCATAAAAGGAAGTTAATTACATATATTGCAATTTATATGATGATGCATTGTTTGACTTGGTTGAATTTGGGGAGAAAGTATAGCCCTGTTGGAAGGAATTTTGAGCCTTACTATTTGATTTTAGTGTGATTTTTCACTTGTCTCAGTTTCAGAACTTGTCCTAGTTCTTTTCAAAGCTAACCTATGTATGTGCAATTTTTTAATATGATTGAGGCATTCATATTAAATAGCCAATTAGACCAAATGGCCTTTGTCACCCCTTTAAGCCTGCTGGCCTTTTTCATTTGTTCATTAATTAATAAACCCCTTTCATACAAGAATGCATGATTCATCCACCCTACTTGGAGCTTGACTATCTATCACAATATAAATTCACATTATGCAATATCATATCTTCATGTATAGTCATCGTGGTCAAGGCGTCAGGAGGCACAGAAAGGGGAAAAAAAAAGAGGTAAATGGTGTGATGAATGAGGAGTGAAAAAAAAAAGAAAAGGAAAAAGAAAAGAAAAGAAGGGGGGAGAGAAAGGAAGCCAAAAAAAGGAAAAAAAAACAAGGGTTGGAGACAGAACAAAAAATATTGGCTCAAGAAAAAAATGGGGAAGCTGAAAAAAAAAAAGAAAAGTAAAGTAAAGTAAAAAAAATATTGGCACAAGGAGAAAAAAGAGGAAGAAAGGAAAAACAATTGAGTCTCTGCATGCCTCAGTGTGAAATTCTCATAATTGTTGGGATTTGATATCATATTATATCTTATATTAATATACTTTGATATTGCATATATATTCACTATTGGTTAAGCTCCATGTTAGCCTATACCTTAACCTTTTCCCTTCCATGCATTCTTGAAAATTTTGTTCCACATTGTTATATTACAAGCCGCAAAGACCTCTTGATTTTTAAATGTACATGTAATTGGTGGTAGAGAACTGGAACTATTACAAGCTTATGGTAGGGAAACTGAGCAAGTGAACTGAGAGAAAAAGAACCCACCAATACTAGTGAGTTGAGTGATACACTTTATATCCCTGAGTGACTATCTCACTTAGATTCAATTTTGTTAATCTTGTATATGAATATGAGTTTCTTTATCTGTAATTAATTACTTGAATTGTATTGAGATAATGTTTTGATGATGACAAATATGTTTTTAAACTTATGATTAAATTCATTGTTTTCAGAAAAGTTTAAGTAATTTTTGAGTTTTTAATGAAAGTATTGAGAGAACTCGAGTTACAAGCTTCAAAACTCGAGTTACATTGTTTAATAATGCTTTTGAAATCCAAAACTTTCAAGAGAACTCAAGTTTTGTTTGAAGGTTTGTCAAAACTCGAGTCTCGGGTTTTGAAACAAGCTTTAGAAATACAAAACTCTCAGTAGAACTCAAGTTTGAACAAAAGTTTTGTTAAAACTCGAGTTGTGTGTGATAGAACTCGAGTTTCGAGTGTTAAAACTATTTTAAAAAATCAGAACTCTCAAAGGGAACTCAAGTTTTAGTGGAAGTTTTAGTGAAACTCGAGTTATGTTTTGTAGAACTCGAGTTTCGGGCTCTGAAGAATATTTGAAACACAAAACTTCCTTTCAGAACTTGAAGTTTCAATAAAAGTTTCGATGGAACTCAAGTTATGAGTAACAGAACTCGAGTTTCAAAGAGAGAGAATCAAAACTTCCTTCACAACTAGAAGTTTCAGCAAAAGTTTTGATACAACTCGAGTTTTGGAAAACAGAACTCGAGTTTCATGCTCTGAAAAATTCTTTAGCTACAAAACTTCTTTCCAAAACTTGAAGTTTCGATAAGAGTTTGGTATAACTCGAGTCTTGTGAAATGGAACTCAAGTTTCGAGATGGAAATTTTTCTAAACACAAAACTCTCAAGGAAACTCGAGTTGCAATAAAAGTTATGATTTGAAAATACTCAAAACTTGAAGTTTTGGAGTATGAAACTCAAGTCTCTAAGAGGATAAAACATTTTAGCTTACAGAAACCTGTGAAAACCTAAGTTTCAAGTTCTATAACTCAAGTTTTATCAAAACTCTTATTCAAACTTGAGTTATAACAAAAGTTGTGTGAATTCTACTTTGATATTTCTTCAATAACTCGAGTTCTCAGCAAGTAAAACTCGAGTTTGCTTTATCTGACAGTAACGCAGCGTGTCAGATGCTTTTCATTAATATCAAATCTTTCCTTTTTCATGCAACATTTATTTGAATCTCATCTACCATCATAAATGCTAATTTACTTTAACGATTAATAGAGAATGAAATTCTAATTGCTTCACCAGAAGAAGATTCAACGGACAAAAACGCAGAAACCACCCTACCTATTGTCAGAAGCATTTATTACAGGAAGGTGAACGACGAGAATGAGTCTAACAGAAACTTAAATGTATCTAACGGATATTTAATTCTATCCATAAGTTTCAGAAGACAGAGACACACACAGCTAATATCAAATTAATTGCTATTCATCTACTTACTCTATTTTTCATTCTTTCATACTTAAGAGCCTCAGTGTTCATCATTTAATTCTCAGAAAGGAGAATATTCTTGTACAATCATTTATTCTGTGAGAGTAACTCAAGATTGGAGAATCTTGAGTGGGAAAAGACATGAGCAAAAGTGTCAGTGGGTTAAATTGAGTTAGGAAGGGGGAGAATCCTTCTTCTGAATTGTTGTAATCTTTTGAGATTAGTGGATTTGAAAAGCTCAGAGGGTTTTGAGGACTGGATGTAGGTCAAGTGGACCAAACCAGGATAAATCACTTTGTTCACTTTCTTTCATACTCTATTTTACGTTTCAACGTTTGAGAAAAATTTATTAAGACTAATTCACCCCCTTCTTGGTTAAATCCTATCCTAACAAATTGTATGTTTGGTTCCTGGTTGCATTTATTGGAGTTTTGCAACCTTCAAGTCAAGTAAATGGATCTCTATTCTTATCCTAGTTCAAAATTATTTTGCCCAGGAGTGCAAAACGCTTAAGTGTGCGGGAATTATTTATAAATCCTACACAATTCAATTGAAGGTCTAGTCTAAATTGCCCATCCCTAGGCTCCTTTAGACTACCAAAATCTATCCCAATCAGATCCCTCATATTTGCCTCTTCCTTCTCTTTCTCTTTGTTCATCCTCCCCTTCCTCTTTCTCCTCACTTTGGCTGACCTAAATTTTGAGATAATATTTTGATGATGACAAACATGTTTTTGCAGGGATTATGATTTATGTTTCAACTCTCGAGTGTAATGGTTCACACTTGAGTACTTAGTCTTTAAAAATAAACTATTTTCACAACACTTCCAAAAAGTACTCGAGTATTGAGAATACTAGAGTATTGAATGATGATATTTGAGTATTGTTTACTTTCAATGGCACTTGAGTATTGGTGAAAGTGCTGACAATACTCGAATATTGTGGAGCAAAATTAGTTTAAATACTTAACACATTCAAGAACACTCGAGTACTCATAAAAGTATTGGTAATACTTGAGTGCTACACAACAATACTCGAGTATCAAGCTATTAAAATCATTTTTGAACTTAAATACTTTCATAGAGACTCAAGTACTCATAAGAAGTATTTATAATACTCGAGTATTATGCAACAATACTCAAGTATTGAGATCAAAACTTCTTTCTACTCAATACTCCAAAGAATACTCGAGGATCAAAGGAAGTGCTTGCTCTAATGCTTCATGAACTCACAATACTCGAGTATTGGTTCACAGAACTCGAGTATCGAGTGTAAAGTATGCAGTTCCCAAGAGAAAAACTCATTAAAACTCGAGTACCACTTCCAGTGCTTGAGCAGTGACAACACTTTTGTGCATACTCGAGAATTATTAAAAGTGCTATCAACAAAATGCTTTACAAACACTCGAGTGTTACTATTAAAACTCGAGTATTATAAATGCTATTTCATTTTATCCTCAACAGTCGAGTATTGACAAAAGTGTTCATGTATTTTAAAACAATATTTCTTTCAAAACTCGAGTATACCATACAAGTGCTGTGAACACGCGAGTATCTTCACTATAACTTGAGTACTTTGCAAAACAATGAGAAAATGCTATGTTGCTTTGCCAAAGACACTCAAGTATTGAGAGCCATACTCGAGCACTCATTTTTACTGACAGTATCCCAGTTTGTCAGAAAGTCAACTTTATTTATAATCTTTCCTCTTTCATGCTTCATTTATTTGAATCCTTTCTGCACTCATAAATGCTTCTTCTTCCTTCTTAGCAACAAGGCATGGGTCATCTAATTGCTTCACCGATGTACACTCAAAGGAAGAAAATCTCTGGTCACAGTCATACCATGTGTCAGAAGCATTCAATGCACAACGTTGCAGAATGAAGTTGAGAGTAATGGAAACAAAGTTCTTTCTAACAGACATTTATTGCTACTCATCTATAAATAGAAAAGAATTCAAGACGGGAAAACAGAGAGCACCTACCTACAAAACTACACTAATTATTCACCCACATTCTTCCTCTGTTCTACTCTCACTATCATTAATTCTCCAGTGTTTAGCATTCAATTTTGTTGAGAGAATTTCTTTATTCAAAATTGTATTTCTAAGAGAGAAACTCAAGTTTTGAGAATCTTGAGAGGGTTGTCTAGTTTACTGAGAAAAAGGGGGGAGAATATTCCTCTATTCTGTTGAAATTGTGAGGGGAAGAATTCTTTCTCTAGATTGTAAAGGCTTAAAAAGTCGGTTATATTGTTCTTAGTGAATTCGCAAAAGCTCAGAGGGGATACGAGGACTGGACGTAGGTCAGGAGGACCGAACTAGTATAAATCACTGTGTCAATCTCTCTACTCAAACTATTTATTTTTGAAGTTGCTTTGCATTTTTTTTTTGAAAAAAAAGGTCTACCAATTCACCACCCCCTCTTGGTCAAATCTTATTCTAACACTAAGTGGCTTCAAGAAGGGTCTTAAAATGTCTTATAAAATTTGCACATGTGTGGTAATTCATCCAGGTCCCTTTTGGACTAATAAAGTAACTTTACTCTAATATATTCTACTACATTGTAGTAATATCTTTCTCTCTTTATGTCTTGGAATAAGAAGACAACATGTGACATGTTATAAAGCCCCACAATTCACTTTATACAGATAAAGTTTCTTTATCTTACCATAAAGCTATTTTATCTGACTGGAAATGTTTTTTGAGAATTTCCTAATCATCTGACTAGTTCAGGGTCATTAAAATTTCCAAAATTCATCTGATCATTCCATGATTTTTCTTATCTCAAATTACTTCCAGAAATATCCTTAATTAATTTTCTTCTGAAAATCCTTATTTTAGAGATTTCCAGCCCTCTTCTTCCTATTCTGGCAAACTATTTTTAACTTTCTCTTGAAAATAATTTTATAAGTTTCCATAATTCATAAGCTATTTTTCCTCACTTCGCAATCAAATATCTAAGGCCTCTGGATATTTTAAATATTTGTATTTAGCTGAAAATCAAAATCATCAAAATATTAATTAATTACTAAAAATTAATTCTGAGGTTATTTCTGTCCTTTTGACCTCCATTTTATCTCAAATACTGCTCAGGTAATTGTTTCCTTCATTTCTAAATTTTTGGCCCAATTTTCTTATATCAAGATCAAAATTACCAAAATGTACCCAAACGTTTTCAAAATTACAAAAATGCTCTAATTTTTTCAAAATGATTATTTTGTCCTTATTTTTTCTACATTTGATAAAATGACATTTTTACACTTCATTTTGTTTCAAATTCCACATTTACCATTTCCTTTCATTGTCATATATAGACATCTGTTTATCATTTATTTCCTATTACGAAAGTCTAGTTATTACAAGTGACTTCGTTACCAATAATAATATTCCAATTCTTGTGATAAAATATGATTGGAAAGCCATCATCACTAGGTGCTTCGAAGGCTCCAGTACTAAGATATGCTCTCTTCACTTCCTCGTCATCCAACCTTCTCCTTGCTCTTTCCATTTCTGCCCTTGACATAAGCCCCCATTGATGATTAGTCATATGGCATTCTCTATTATTGACATCCTCTATGAAGAGGATTTAGTAAAATTCTTGGAGCATTGAGCATATATCTTCTTCAATGTCTACCCAACTATCATCCCTATTCTTTAGACAATTTATTCTGTTTTGTCCTTCTCCTCACAATGGTATTACCATGATAATACTTGGTATTCATGTCCTCTTGGCTCAACCACTTCCCCCTAGACTTTTGGAACCAAGTATTTCTTCTTGTCTCAGGATATTTATTAGTTCTTCTTCTGATTTCCTCTAATAAGGATTGATCATTTCTTCTTCTAATTCCTTCTCTAATTTGGTCAAATAAGGATTTATAAACCTGTCACTTTTCTTCTAGATGCCCTCCAATCTTCTATTGAGTTCATGGATACCAAATTGTATGTTACCAAATACATCCTTATTCCACCATAACAATTCTTCCTATAATTTTTTCAAACTTTCATGTACCATACCTTCACTATCCCATTAGCTATGCAAAAAATTTCTCAAACTCTTTGTGATTTAACCAAGCTGCCTCAAATCTAAAGGGCCAAGGTCCCTTTGTTCTAATGCAAGGGTTTGAGTCAATAATCATGTGATGGTGATATGAGCTCACTCTAATTCCAATTATTACATTAGCATGAGGACATAATTTATGCCTTGCTTGAAACTCCCTCTACAATAGCATATGATCAACTCAACCATCAAAATAGTTACCAATCAGCCTATCCCCATAATCATTCTCCTCCACAATGACATTCTCACATCTAGCACCGGGAAAACGGGCTCAACTCACGAGTTGGGGGAGAGTTTGGACTGCAAAATAGGCGGGCTACACAAGCCCCGGTCTGCATAACCAGTTGGTTATGACCCGACTATTTTTTCTATTTTTTTTGTTTTTTTAAAAACTAATTTTTTAAATAATTTTTTTACAATGTTAAATATTCATAAATCACACAACATATGATTGTATATACTTGTTTCCATCTTATTGTTATTTATATATCGAAATAAATATTTTTTAAAAAATGTTTAGGATTAAAATAAATAAAATTTATTAAATATATTATAATTGTTAAATAATATATGAAAATTTATTTCAAAGATTTTTTTTAAGCCAATTAACTTCATATTAATTATTTTTATAAATATTTATGCTTATTAAAATTTATAAATATATATTAAAAAATTTTAAAAAATAAAATTTAAAAAAATGGCGGGCCACCACGCCATGGCGGGCCCGCGTTAGGGTTTTCTCAGCGTAAGGTGTGGGCCGTACATACCTACACCGTTTGACCCACGAGTTTGAGGCGGGTTGACCCGCGGTTTGTTTGCCAGTGCTACTCACATCCACTTTTCCCACCGTTCTACATTAAAATTTTCTATATCAGTTCCTGTATTTTTCATATAATCTCCATAATATTGATTGGACTCACTTCTTATATTAGGTACCGAAATCTCCATCTCTCCATTCATCAATTCATCCTCTCTGTCCTTCCTCATTCCACTACTCTTGACTGGCCTGTTCACATTAGTGATGGGCACATTTACTGGAGCCTTATCATTATTCTATTTCAGAACTCTATCTTGCCTCTTCACAAACTTTCATATCATTGTGCCACAGTTCACCATTATTCCTTCTTCAGGGTTGAGCACCTTGTCGGAGTCTGTTCCCGCACCTTATCCCTCAGTTTCCCTTTCATCCTCATCCTTCGACCATTCCCACCAACAATTACAAACGAAAGTTTACATTTCTCATCAAGGATTCCCTATAGGACTTTGGAATCGATTGTTCCTTTCCTGTTTCCATCCAGTCGTCAACGCGAGCATTCATCGTTTCCTCCCCTGTGAATTATCGCCCCTCCATTCTCACCTTCTTCTTCCAGCAATCCGCTTCCTCCATTTCCTCGTCCATCCTATCCTCTCAATTTTCCCTGTCGCAGTGTGCGAACCAGTGAAACACTCTATCTTCCTCCGTCGCAGTGGGCCGCGGAGGCCTCAGTATCCGTCGCAATGTGCGACGGCCTCTCCTTCCAGGAACCCTAGCAGAGCGGTTTTAGAGGGAACGTAAAATTCTCGTACTAGTGGTCTTTCATTGTCGGATAAAGTCCCTTTGTAGCTCCCTCTTGGCATGCCTCAACTGGATTTGAAGACATGGAATTCTGTAATTAGGGGCTTATGCAGAGATGCTAGGCATAAAGAAGCCTTGACTCTTTTCTTCCAGTGCTTGAGGGGTTCTATAGTTTATAAACCAGATCACCTGGCATTTGCTACCATTCTCAAGTCCTGCGCCGGTCTTTTGTCTGCCAACTTGGGCAGAGCTCTACATAGTTTTATTGTGAAGCAGGGCTATGCTTCTTGCCAGCTCACTTCGAAAGCACTGCTTAACATGTACGCCAAATGTGGAGCATTTGATGACTGCCAAAAGCTTTTCAATCAGGTGAGTCCTAATGATCCTGTTATTTGGAATATTGTTTTATCTGGGTTTTCCAGGTCCATGAAGCATGAATGTAATGTGATTCAAACATTTTGGAATATGCGTGCGAGCGGAGAGGCTAAGCCCAATTCTATTACCGTTGCTACTATTCTTCCCATATGTGCGCGTTCAAGAGATCTGAATGCTGGAAAGAGCGTCCATGCTTATGTAATCAAATCAGGATATGAAACTGACACCCTTGCTGGAAATTCTATAGTGTCATTTTATGCGAAGTGTGGACTGGTGTCTAATGATGCTTTTGATGTGTTCAGTAACATTATTCACAAAGATGTTGTTTCATGGAATGCAATGATTGCAGGTCTTGCCGAGAACGAGTTCTACAAAGATGCATTGGCATTATTCAGTTCAATGGTGAAAGGACCCTTAGAACCAAATTACTCAACTATTGCAAATATTTTACCTATTTGTGCTTCGTTTGGTGGAAATGTTGCCTATCATTTTGGAAGACAAATCCACTCTTATGTGCTACGGCGGATTGAATTGTCAAGTGATATTTCTGTCTCTAATTCTTTGCTTAGCTTTTACATAAAAGTTGGGCAAGTGGCAAAGGCAGAATACCTTTTCTGGAAAATGGATGTAAGGGATTTGGTTTCTTGGAATGCTATTATTGCGGGATATGCGTCTAACAGTAAATGGTTGAAAGCATTGGATATATTTGGTAATTTGACAATCTCAGATTTGTTGCCAGATTCTGTAACTATTGTTAGCATCCTTCCTGTTTGTGCTCAATTAAGAAACTTAGAGGTGGGAAAACAGATTCAAGCGTATGTTTTCAGAAACTCTTTCCTCTTTGATGATGCAGCAGTTGGAAATGCCTGTGTAAATTTCTATGCTAAATGTGGTGATATAGAAGCAGCATATCATACATTTTTAATGATTTCTAGGAAAGATGTGATTTCATGGAATTCAATTCTTGATGCCTTTGGAGAGCAGGGGTGTGGTTCTAAATTTTTAAGCCTGCTACATTGGATGCTTAGGGAAGAAACTAGGCCCGATTCTGTGACGATGTTGACTATAACCAATTTTTGTGCTTCTCTTTTGCAAGAAGAAAAGGTTAAAGAAATACATAGTTATTCAATTAAGGCTGGCTTTTTGGGATGTGTTACCGCACCCACTGTTGGGAATGCTATACTTGATGCATATTCCAAATGTGGTAACATGGTGTATGCTCACAAATTATTTCTAAATCTATCAGAGAGAAGAAATTTAATCACATGCAATTCACTGATTTCAGGTTATGTAGATTTAGGATCACATTATGATGCAAATATTGTATTTAAATCGATGTCTGAGACGGACATTACCACATGGAATCTAATGGTCCGAGTATATGCTGAGAATGATTTTCCTGAGCAAGCACTTTGTTTGTTTTATGAGTTACAAGCTCAAGGGATGAGGCCTGATGCAGTGACTATTATGAGCCTCCTTCCCGCATCTGTGCAAATGGCGTCAATTCACTTGCTGAACCAGTGTCATGGCTATATTGTCAGATCTTGTTTTGATGATGTTCGCTTGAATGGTGCCCTCTTAGATGCATATGCCAAATGTGGGATGTTAGGCTGTGCAAATAAGCTATTTCATTCAAGCAGTGATAAGGATCTTGTTATGTTTACTGCAATGATTGGCGGGTATGCCATGCATGGTATGAGTGATGAAGCACTTGGGCTTTTTTCTTTTATGCTCAATCTGGGAATTAAGCCAGATCATGTCATCTTCACTTCTCTGTTGTCCGCTTGTAGTCATGTTGGGCTTGTAGATGAAGGACTGAAGATTTTTTATTCAATAGAGAAAATTCATGGAATCAAACCAACTCCGGAGCAATATGCTTGCGTGGTGGACCTATTGGCCCGAGGTGGTCGTGTTCATGATGCGTATGCTCTTGTGGCCAAGATGCCAATCAAAGTTAATACAAATGTGTGGGGGACACTGCTCAGTGCCTGCAAAATCCATCATGAGGTGGAATTGGGACGTGTTGTGGCTGATGAACTCTTTAAAATTGATTCTGATGATGTTGGAAACTATGTTGTCATGTCAAACTTATATGCAGCAGATGCTAGATGGGATGGGGTCATGGAGGTCCGAAGAATGATGAGGAACAAAGATATGAGAAAGCCAGTGGGATGCAGTTGGATTGAAGTTGATAGGATAAATAACGTATTTGCAGCTGGGGATTGTTCCCATCCACAGAGAAGTTTTATTTACACTATGCTGCATACATTAGATCAGCAAATTAAAGAACCAGTTGAATTTTAGCTTAACGCGCATGGGGATTGTCCTCTTCACACCGATACTTCTTGCAACTTCTACTTGTGTTGGGCAGTCTAATGGACTTGTTACACAAGCATTATGGACTTGAAGCAGATGTATGCTGGGGTTATTTTGTACAACTTTAAGTGCGGTGCCATCTTTTTGGGCTGGTAACTATCTGTTATTTATATGTTAAACTAAGGTCTCCTCATGTAACATCTATAAATAACAAAATAGCTGTACAATATATGAAAGTAATGAAGAGAGATGGCCAAAAAAAAATTAAAATTAAAATTAAAATAAACGATGGAAACTTTAGAATGATTGACATATAGAAAATGGAGACCACAATGGAGCTCAGACCAATGAAATCAGTTTCGCCAAAAGTATGCATTAAATTAAGTACCCATAACATGGGCATAGGGCATGTTAGTTGGGGACATAAGCTTATTATCTGTATTTTCTTTTATTATTTAACTCTAATGTTGTTACATAAATTTTGCCGCCTGCAGAAAATGAAATGGAGATCTTCTACAGATTTTGCAAGGTAAGCATAATTTTCATGAATGGTAAATGAGCTGAGCCTGTGTACTTTTTCTAATTAGAAAGTGTCAAGGATCTAATTATAAAAATTTTGGATCAAAATCCTGGAAAGAGGCTAGTGTCTTTAATCTTTATATCCAACCAGGTTTGATAATTGGGTTGTGAAGCATTAACGCTTAAGCAGTTCTTAGAATGCATTAACCACTGATAAACACCTTGACTCTACTGCTTTATCATGCCTGGAAGAATGGTTCTAATGACTCTGCTTTTGAGAAAGCTGTGATGGAGCCTCTCAGTAACCTGTTGCTCTCTGCAGGCGTAAATTTTATCCAAGGAGCCTCAGCCATATATATTAGCTGCGTTGTTAGTTCAGAGATAGCAAATGTTTAATGAGTAAAATTTGAAATTTTTATGCACGAAGCAATGGTTTTGAGGCTATCCATTTTTTTTTCTTTTTGCCTTGATTGCAGTTGCACAAAGATAAGGACCAAGCATCCATGGAACTTCTCACATCCGAGGATGCCTTAGCAGCTCTTTCTTTTCATGGCAGTCTATGCTCACGGGCAGAATCTTAACTTGAATCTACCTTTGCACTCCTCCGTTACTCTTTAGGAGGCGGCATCGGCCCCTGATAAACTACCCAGCTCGTAGTGTCCCTCCCTCGGGAACTTTCGATGCGGCGCTTAGGCGTCCTTGGATGAAAGAGTGATCTTTGAGGGATGCTTGCTGCATGTGATCACCCACCACCTATCCTACGCATTCTGTACACTTTCGGCTCCGCTGTCAAAATTGGGCCGCCCAAAGACTTCGTTGAGATTACTGGAAGAATAAAATCCTCTTCTATCACTGAATGACTTATTGCATTCAAACATGATTTTGTTAGCATGAAACCTTTGAATGCCATTAACTGTTACCGGGATAGCTCTTATTAGAGTCAGGAATTCGGGCTGCCCCTACTTAAGCCTGTTTAATTGAAGAGTCGGGCCTGTGATTTTGAACTCCCAGAAGGAAATGGGCTTAGGGTTTAAAAGGGCTGGCCCGTTTAAACCCGTCATAATTTTTTTTATTTTTTATTTGGTACGTAACTTTGAACTTTGAGTATAGAAGATGTATTCTTCCAACTAATATTTAGGCAGTCATTTGTACTCGCAACTAGTTGTATGGATTTTCAAATAAAGGTAATTTGCTGATTTATATGTATTTTATGTAATAACATATTTTAAATTTATGATTTTGATTTATTATTTGTTATAAAGACGGAAAATGATGATGATAGTGGTGTTACAGATGAAATACTTGATATTTTTCAATTAATAGTAGCAGAGTTTTCTGAGTCAATTCCTAATGAATTTCAGTTAGATTCAATTGTCCTTGAAATTGGAGATAGTGATGAAAATTGATGAAGAAATAAGATTGTGTTGTTGTATAATTTGTGAACTTAAATTTAAAACCTTCAGAGTATTTATTATTGTCAATATAATTATTTAAATAATTAAATATGATTTTTTATATTTTTTAGTAAGGGAATTGTATTGATATTAAAATTAATGTTGTATTTTAAAAAACAAAATAGGCCTTAAGCCCGCGGGTTGGCCCTCAGCCCGACCTCTCGAGGGTCGAGCTTGAGAAAAAGGTAGGAATTTGATATTTGGGTCTAAACGAGCTGACCCTAATTCCCAACTTTAGCTCTCATCAAGTTCCAGCTGAGCAAAGTTTTAGCATGCCCAAGTTTGTTCATTCAAAACTGACAAAGCCTATGTACCAAAAAAAAAATGACAAAGCCTAAGCCTAAGCCTAGTCAAGCGAAAAATCATGAATGTTAAATGAGCTGAGTTTGCTTATTTTTTTATATAGAACTGTAGATATAATTATATTTGTCTGTATGTATATAGACTGAGCTACATTAAAAAAAATTGTGAATTTCTATATTTCCTGTGTGAATAAAATGCTTGCTGCATGTCATCACCTACAACCTATCCTACGCATTCTGTACACTTTTCGGCTCCGCTGTCAAAATTGGGCCGCCCAAAGACTTTGTTGAGGTTACTGGAAGAATAAAATCCTCTTCTATCACTGAATTACTTATTGCATTCAAACATGATTTTGTTAGCATGAAACCTTTGGATGCCGTTAACTGTTACCCGGATAGCTCTCATTAGAGTTAGGAATTGGGAATTCGGGTTGGTCCTACTTAAGTCTATTTAATTGGAGAGTCAAACCTTTGATTTTGAGCTCCCAAAAGAAATGGGCTTAAAAGGGTCAACCCTAATGGGTTGAGAGTCTAAAAGGGCTGTCCCTGTAGAGTCGAGGGCCGGCCCGTTTAAGTCCGTCATAAATTTTTTTATTTTTTTATCTGGTAGTATAGAAGTTGTATTCTTCCAGCTAATGTTTATGCACTCATTTTTACTCGTAATTGGTTGCATGGATTTTCATATAAAGGTAAATTACTAATTTATGTGTATTTTACGTAATAAATATATTTTAAATTTATGATTTTGATTTAGTATTTATTGCAAAGACCGAAAATGATGATGGTGGTGGTGTTACAGATAAAATACTTGATATTTTTCACTTAACAGAAGCAGAGCCTTCTGAGTCAATTCCTAATGAATGTCAATCAAATTTAAATGCCCTTGAAATTGAAGATAGTGATGAAAATTGATGAAGAAATAAGCTTGTGTTGTTGTATGATTTGTGAACTTAAGTTTAAGACCTTCAGAGTATTTATTATTGTCGATGTAGTTATTTTAATAATCAAATATGATTTTCTTTATTTTTGAATAAGGGAATTGTATTAATGTTAAAATTAATGTTGTATTTAAAAAAATGAAACGGGCCTCAAGCCTGCGAGCTGACCCTCGGCCCAACCTCTCGAGGGCTGTGACTGAGAAAAAGGTGGGAATTTGGAATTTGAACCTAAACGGATCAATCCTAATTCTCAATTGTAGCTCTCATCAAGTTCCAACTGAGCAAAGTTTTAGCATGCCCAAGTTTGTTCATTCAAAAATGACAAAGCCTAAGCCTAGTCAAGCGAAAAATCATGAATTTTAAATGAGCTGAGTTTGCTTATTTTTTATATAGAACTGTAGATATAATTATACTTGTCTGTATGTATATAGACTGAGCTAAATAAAAAAAAATTGTGTATTTCTATATTTCCTGTGTGAATGGAATATGGAACATAATTTTAATCATTTGCGTGGAGGCCGGTTATAATAAGTATTGAAGGGATTCTTGGTTTTGCTTCGCTAGATTTATTGGTCAAATCTGGAAAACAAAGGTTGTTGGTTTTGTAACCAATCGCACGAGAGGGGATGAATTGTATGTCAGGGTGCTCAAAAGATAATAAATGAACTAAAGAAAATAAAGGAAAACAACATACCTACAATAATGAGAAAGGATCTTTAACTTCTATAATTGATTGTGATGAAAAAGAATGGAATGGAATGAAAAGAAAGAGGATGAAAATTTTTGTACACTAACATGTTTGGTATCATGTATTGGAATGAAAAATGGTTTCATGAGAAAACTTGTTTAATTAATATATAATATAAAATTAAAAAAAAAACAAGAGAGTTAACTCTTTAGGCAACTCTTGTACCAAAAAAAAAAAACAAATCTCTTTAGGCAATTCGAGTTGCGTAGGAGTTAACTCTCAAGCTTTTGCTTTTTTACTGGGAGTCAACTGTCATGCAAAGCACGCCGAGGCAAAAGTCAAAGCGTGGGACTTTACTCCCTGGCAACTTGTCTTGTTTGTAGAAGCGGAAAAAGCGCTGGCTTGGCCTTGCAGAGCCGGTCCTTCACTGGCTTTGCTGTGTGACCTAAAAGAATCTGATTTCGACACCCGACCTTGACTTGGTGGGCTCAAGCCAAATGCGGGTTTTTAGTAAAATTTCTAATTTAAGATATAAATATTATTAATATTAAATTAAAAAGGATAAAATTAAGATAATAATATATTATGAACGAAAATTTTAATATTTGCACATGAAAACTGTTTTCAATAATAATTATATAACTTATAATGAGAGGTATTAAGATGTCTAAATGTTATTAATGTAAGAAATAAAATGGTAAAATAAAGTTTTGTATGCCTTACCCAATTTTGTGGTCACAGGCTAACTTGTGGGTCTTGGATCAACCTGCAGGTCACGAGCTTATTTAACATATTTTTATTTATCAAATAGATTAAGTTGAAAAAAATAAATTTTTAGTTTGGTTTTTAAAAAATAGTTTGTATACAGAAAACAACAAAACAAATTTGATATTAGAATTGAAAGGAATTAGGATTCGATAAGTGATAATATATATGTGTTTATTTATATAGCACACACGAATAAGAAATAAATGTTTAACATGAAATGATTTCTTCTAAAATTTAAAGGAAAACAAAGAGTTGTTATAATATAATGTATAAGATAAATGGTAAGAAAAATTATATTTCAACAATATTTTTTTTGTTTACATTTTTAGATTTTTATAATGTATATCATTGACAAGGAAAGAAATTTAATGAAAAAATAACACTTATTTTTTGTTCTTTGAAAAGGCTACTTATATGTGGAAAACAATCAAACAAGTTTAACTTGAAAGATGGGAACTAGGTTTGATCAAAATAAAAACAAAGAAAGAAATTTGGTCTCAAAATATTTGTTTATGAAACTTACAAGCAAATATAAAAAGGAATTGGAAGAACAAAAATTACCTGAAACATGAATAATAATAATTTGCGGGTCTAGATGAGCGAAACCCTTTAGACCTATCTCATTTGTTGACTTTTAAATCACAAGTTCAGCACTCACTTTAAATTTTCCTAGCTTTACTTGTCACACCTCTCTTAGAGTACTTTAAATTAGCAAAGAAGACAATATCTATACCACTTTGATGCTTAGAATTAGTGAACCAATTTGAATTTTAAATTTAATTCTGGGGTTACTATTCATTTCATAACCATTAAAATTTTGATCAATTTTGAAAAATATAACTAATTCTAGAAAAATCAAAATCAAGTTGTTCAAGTTTCCATTTGAAGCTTATGTACTCCTCTATAGGAAAATAATACTCAACTGACCATATTCATGTTCAATTAATATAGAAAAATCCATGAAGAATTAATGTTCATATAATCATTTTCCAATTTTTTCAGATTTTATTTCTAGCTTTAGAAATACATAACTTTTGTTGTACATATCCAAATTAAGCAAAATGTGATTTTTTTTTTTTTAAACCTTGAGATGTATACTACTTAGATAAAAAGTTTCATAAATGTTTAACATTATTTGCCTTATTTTGCTTTACCTCAACTTAAGGGTTCAATTATGTTTGGGTCCTTTTCTACTTGATCACATAATATTTTGTACCTTTAGTGCATATGACTTGTTTGCATGCTTACCATACCATAATCAACTTGTCAAAGCAGTGCATATAAGTTTACAGCATATCTCATATGTCTCATACATATTCCAAAATAAACTACTTAAACATGATACACATGAACTTCTATCACATAACACATAGATACAACAACTTGGTGACTTCTTCCCACCTTTATGCTTCTCGCTTCTTGCCTTTTTCTTTGCTTGAGCTTTGGGCTATAAGGTTGTATTGTTGGAAAGAATGAGATCTTATGAAAATCTCAATAGCAATTGTTATTGACTAACATATTAACATGCATGATCATTATGTAACTTACTAAACTAGCCATGAGAAATGAACATAGCTTACTAACATACTACTAACTCAAACTTGCACATAGCCAAGGCACAATATAGAGTGAGGACTTACATGTTCAACCATCAGCTAACTTAACTAAATCAAATATCTTGGCAAACAATCATAAATAACAATCAATAACAATGTTAAAGTAAAAGTTAGTAATTTTACTACCCCTTGCTTGCACTTTTCTTGCCATCAAGCTTCTCTTGTTCCCTTGGACTTTGTAGGCTCTTTGCAATTATCAATGCCTACATACAACCACAATGTGATAAACATCACAATCCACTTATATGCATGCATTGCAACACAATAAACTCAGCTCCTTTTCCTCTTCCAACTAGGGTTCTCAAGCCCTCCCTTTTTCATTTCTACTTATAATGCCTCCAAACTTATTTTATCACTTATGTAATACCTTCCATTTAGAACAATTTATTACGCATTTATAAACGCTATAGTTCAGGCGAATCAATTAATTAAAGCCCATAAATTAAAACTTGCCTTTTGATTCTCAAGTTACTATTTATTTAGTAATTTCATATTTCTGATCCAACTTTGAAAATTCATAACTCATTCTACAAAAATCAAAATAGAGTGATTTAAGTCTCCATTTAAAGCTTCTAAACTCCTTTACAGCATAAAAAAAAATAATATATAGCCATTATTCATACTCAATTTATATAGAAAATATCATTATTCATATGGTAAATTTTTTACTTTCCAGATTTTATCTCAAACATTGAGAATGTATAACTTTCATTGTACACCTTCAAACTAGGACTTGTTTTAAACCTTGGAATGTGTACTTTTAGACTAAAAATTAAAGTTCATAAACATTGGATATCATTTGCCCTATGTTGCCCTTACCTCAACTTTAGTACTTCTTAAGGGTATTCACTCCCTGTTCACATGGTTACATGCAACTATTGAAATGCTTATGCATGCAATTTAACTTTATACTTGTTATGGCATGATTAGCATACCAAATATACTTCAAAGCATCAAAATTAATATATATAACTATTGGAATTCTTATGAATGCAACAAATATAGCAAAAAATAATGTTGTAAAGGCTTGTCTCTTTTTCTACTTACCCTTAGCTTCTTGCATTCACTTTCTCTTGGAAGCTTGTACCTAGCAAGGTTAGTTTTGGGGAGGGAAAGATTCAAAAAATTTTAGTAGTAAACATATACCACTCAACATACATGTCATAGCTTGGTAATTATAACATGTTTACAACTTAATACTTTTACTAAATGACATGTTTGAAAAACTATTATGCATAACTTATAAAGCATATAGGCCTATAACATATCGTACAAACATGTCAATTCATGCAAGCACAACCAAGCATAAAGAGTAGGCTAAAGTTTGCTACCTTAGAACTTTATACTATCTCCCTCTTGCTATCTTTGTTTCTCTTTCATTCCATACTAGGAAAATCATTGTCCAAACCTCCATTCTTACTTCCATAATATTGAATGGCCCTAAATAAATATCACATAAAAGTTATTAAACCCATTAGGACCTTGGAAACATTACCTCTTCATAACTACTTTTACTTGCTTTCTTTAACATTAACTTTGCACTTTTAAATACATAAGCCTAAAAGTTAAACTAACTTGCCTCTCCCCTATAATTTTGCATGTAGATTTCATTTTTAAACTCAAATGGATCAAAATAAATCTCCTTCCCTTTCAACTACTCAAAACAGTGGCAAAGTGAGGTTGTTATAGGCCTATATGTGCTATAAGTTATGCATGATAGCTTTCAAACATGTCATCTAGTAAAAGTATTAAGTTGCAAGCATGTTATAATTGACAAGCTATGCCATGTATGTTGAGTGGTATGTGTTTGCTACTAAGATTATTTGAATATTACCCTCCTAAAAACTAACCATGCTAGGTCACAAGCTTCCAAGAAAAAAATGAAAGCAAAGAAAGAAGGGTAAGTTGTAATATCTGTGTTTTTTATAAACAGAAGTAAAGGCAAAATGGGTAGCAACATATTGAATAAGGGGCCAATGAGTAAGATGAAAATGAAATTAAAGGGTAAAAGTGTCATTTTGAAAAGTAGGGACCAAAATCATATTTTGTAAATTTAGGGATCAAAGAATCATTTTGGAAAATAGGGACCAAAGTGTAAATTCAAAAATTGGGACCAAATTGTCATTTTTGAAGTTTAAAGGCATTTTGGTACATTGAGAAAAGTCAAAGGATATTTTGGTAAAGTTTGACCAAGAAATCAAAAAAACTCAAACATAGAGAAAAATTCACTAATCCATTAAAGTTTGGTTCAAGTTAAAATGACAAGAATAACTTTTACAGGAATTTTGAAAGTTATTTAAAATTTGGTTATTCAATAAATAATTAGTCAAATATTATTATTTCAAATATCCATAGGCCTCAAAGTATTTTATGTAGTAATAGTGAAAAATAGCTCAAAAATTGAAGAAGTTTATAAAATTATTTTCATGAGAAAGTTAGAAATAGTTTGCCAGAACAAAAGAAAAATTCTTGAAAAAACCCTAATTTAGGGTTTTCTTTAAAAGTTAATTAAAAGCATTCTAGAAAGAAATTTGGGGAGAGAAAAATTATGACAGTATCAGATAAATTTTGAGAATTTTTAATGACCCTAAACTTGTCAAGTGATCAGGAGTTTCCCAAAAAGTACTTTCGGTGCCATAAGCTACTTTATGGAAACTTAAAGTTTTATAAATTAAATAGAGGGGTCTATATTTTGTCACTTGTAATGGTCTTATTCCAACAATAAAAGAGGGGGCGAATATCACAAATAAATGGTAGGATATATCAGTATAAAGTTACTTTATTAGTTCGAATGGGTCCCGCTTCATTTAACAAATGTTATAACTTCTTACTAAGGAATTCTTGCACCATTTATGCACAAGATGATCCGCCATCCAAGTAGAAAGAGAGAGAGGAAGTGGTAAAAATAGGAGGAGGCATAAGAGAGCTAAATCCATTAAGAATCCAGGTAAGTTGGTGTTTTCCATGAAAGATCTTCCATATTCTTGAGCTTTAGGCCTTTCACCTCAACTCTACGATTTTATTTTCATGGTTTATGGTGTAAAAATGATGCTGGAAAGTTAGGTTCTTGAGAGAGAGAAAAGTAGGAAGAGAGGGATTTAGAAGAAACGATTGGTAGAAAATAACTCTATGCTTGATTTGAAATTGATTGGTGGTTGTTTTGTGTTTGTTGGAGGTGTGTATAATTTTTGGCATCTCAAATCCCAGGAGGTGCTGCTGCATGAAATTCCTCTTGTATGGGAAAGAATGATTTTGTGTTAAATAATGCATGGGAAATGGTTTATGAACAAGATTATGCAAGTGAATGAAAGAAAAGTTGAAAAAAAAAAATCAATTTTTCCCTATTTTTGGTGAATTTTGGCCAGACTTGTTGTGAAGGGAAGGAGTGTATTTTGATCATTTTGATGCTTCCAATGGATTTGGAAGGAAAAATTGTATATGCTAGAAATGAGAAAATAATTTTGGAAGCATTAGAATCAATTTTGACAAAATTAAGAGTTTTATGGCTCTTAAGGTTTAAGAGGAGTTTTGGGAAGTTTTAGTATGCTATAATGTATGGTAATGTCTTATTATTGATACCAAATGCATTATGTTATATGTAGGAGTTTAAGTGGTAAAAGGGAAGTTCCAAAGAGTAAGAACAAGCCATCAAAGTTAAGAGAAAAGTTGAGAAACCAAGGTAGCAAAGCTACTAACTTTACATTAATGTTGGAATTGATTATTATTTGTTATTTATGCTATGTTGATGCTAGTTTTGTGTTATTTGAATATGTGATATTGTGCTTTTGCTACAGGAATTTTTTTAAAATCTCACTCTCCCAATAACATCTTCTTGGCCAAAACTCCAATAAGGACAAGGGTATGGTGTGGTGGATGCATAATGGTGCTTAATTGCTTCCAAGTGCAATGAAAAACTTGTTTAAGTTATGTATGTAATGTATGTGGGTTTTTGGAAAATTTGTATGTTAAACCTCTACATACTTGAACACATGATTAATAGTATACAAGTATCATAGAAATTCTACTTAGTTATGTGAATAGAATTATGCATGCCAAGTTAAAGGTGGTAAAGGGGTCCAATACCCTTACCAAACCTCTAACTTAAGGTAATAGTGAAATATGGCAATTGAAATCCAATAGGTCTAAAATTTTCCAGAAAAATAATACTCATTGCAAGCTTTATAATGAGCCTGAGTGTGATGGATTTGTAGTTTTTTACAAAAATTTATGGTTGTCCAAATTAGAAGAAAAACCTTAAAAAAAATGGAAAATGAACAAATGAACAATATTTTTTCATGAATTATTCTATATTAATTAGTCAAGAAATTAGATAAATTGATATTTTTTTCCTTGTAGGGAATTTAATAAGCTTCATTTAGAGATTTGAACCACTCAATTTCAATTTTTCTAAAATTATTTATGAATTTTTAAATTTGGTCAAAATTTCAGAATTTACCAAACGACTAGTGACCAGTGAATAGTTACTTGGTCAAAAATTTTCAATTTTCTCTTGTTTGGCATTTCCTATGTTTTAGAAGGTATTAAAGTGGTTCATTATTAGTCTCTAATAAATATAAAGAGGTAATAAACAAGGTGTTACATAAGTAGGGTAAGGATAAGCTCCTATAACAATATTTTACTATAAGTTGTTAAGTATATAACAAGTTTCATGAGTTATAGATGAATTACCTCAACTTTGATGTGTATTTTATATGCACAATGTTGATGTTCTAAGTACGCCATAACAAGCTTGAAGATAAGTTGTATGCTTTAATATGGCAAAGTTGCATGTAATCAAGTGAAGAAAGGAACTAAATAC
>QFDD01001802.1:0-18536 GCA_006871305.1 Vachellia collinsii | reverse complement strand
TATGAGCAGCTATTCTGTATATCACACGACATCCTTTAAGTTAAGTTGTTCTCACTTTTACATGTAAGGGATCCAGAGCTCTTTCCTAGTAATAATACTTCGAAGGCTCACACATTCGAGTAAACAAATTGTTTTGAACTTCCTTATTGATGATTGTTGTCTCATCCAAATTATTAGCTTCGCCAACATCAGTGATCGGCAAACAAGAGTTTTAGCAACCACAGAGTTTATTGCCAGGCGGAAAAAATGACAACAAATTAAACAAAACCATCTTGGAAAAGGCATTAAAGCATAACAGGAAGTCAGGAGTAGGGAGATCAGCACGGAAATATACCCGAGGGGAGCAGGATTCGGAACAACGGTAACGAACGAACGAAGAAAATCGACCTCGAGCAGATATAGCGCGAGAGAAGTGTTTGTTCGATGCGTGGAGGAGATGGTGGTAGCCCCTGAGGAAACGGGAGTGAGAATACATCGCCGCGACGGAATTGCGGAGAAGACGGAGGAGATGATCTCAGAAGAGTAGGTGAGATGGGATTGGAGGAGGAGGAGGAGACGGACATGCCATTGAATGAAGAAAAAGGAGCTAAAGAGGCATATTCGGGGGGAAGAGGCTTTGTATATATAGGCAAGGCTAGCGGGGAAGGGAATGTGAAGATTATGAAAATTGGAAAAAGGCCGAAATGAAGATCCGTTTCCATGAGAGGCACAATAATACATGCCATTGCTCACTTCGAAGTCATCGCAGACGTTTACTCATCAGGACGCGCCTACTCGAGGAGTATAGTTCACGCGCTTCCATTTTTTGTCCTACGCCCTGTTAATATATTTAGAAATAATTTCTAGAAACATTTTTATATAAATCGTAATAAAACTTATTATACATATTTTAAATTGAATACAATTTTTGCTTTGTTTCATTTTCCTTTTGTGCATATCAGTCAAACTCCTGTCAGATTCTGCCTCCGTATAATTGATGAATTTTGGTTTAGTTGAATTTGAGACCTTTTATTCTTTCCTAAAGCATACAGCAATTATTTCCATGTATTAAATATAAATATTTGTTTTAAGTGGGATTTGAATATGTTGATTGTTTTGTTGCAAAAGATTAACCATTTCTATTAAGCCAACCCTTCTATTAAGCCAACAGTATTAATGGGTCATTGCCATTTTTTTGTTTTGACAATTACAAGACAACATTGAATGAAAAAAAAAATTCTTGATACAACTAGTTAAATAAAATATTAGTTACCGAAACGTTTACTTTAGCTCCGCGAAGGCTAGTTTGTGTCAGTGGAATTCGACATCATTCTCATTTATTTTGATTAATTTATTTTGTTAAGCTAGATTGTATCTGGCTTCTATTTCTTCGTATTTCAAATGTGTTTTGGTTTAAGGTCATTATCATTGGATTTGTCTTAAAAAAAGGATTGAAGTCAACTTCAACGGAGGCTATCATAGTTGCCCCTTCGAAGGCTGAAGAGCTTGTTAGCCTCCTACTTGAGAGGGACATGATGATCCCATGGAACCCGTTGCTCCCCATTTTTTATCTTATTTAACTAAATCACATATGCTCTGAAAAGTAAAAACTGTTACCCAATTTTAGTGAATAGTATGATTTTTTTTTTTATAAATTCTATTTTGTATGCAACATAATTTAGAATTTCTCACACATTTTCATTTAATAGTGTACTACTAATCTATAACACCACTTGTTGATCCAATAATTATGTATGATTTTTGAAGTTTGGGCTAGATCAAGTTAAATTGGCTAACACTGAACCAATGTTTAAATTTTAGTTAGAAGAAGTACACATATCACCTCCTGCTAAAAAGATATACATACTTAACGAAAAGAAATTTGAGGATATTTATGTGATTAATGTGTAGCCTTATTTGCGATGAAGGGAAAAATTTCATTCTCAGACAGTAAAGAATACAGAATGTACAAGACAAACCAGCTCAGCCTCGGGAAATAAACAACAGAAGTATGATCAAAGCCTTTTAATTTGGCAAGACAAATAGGAAGGAATGTTTTCAATAGAAACCCTTCGTCACCACCAAGGCAACGCATGATTGATGATGAGGATACTCTGTACAAAGATTTCTCATAACAAATATAAAAGAAATAAAAAGGTAAAAACCTTATCTTTCACCAAACTAACGAACCTTAGGCCCCCAAAAAAAAAATCTGAATTTTGCCATATGCCTGCTAGCAAGTAGACACACTAACACCACATAAAGCCACCAAAACTAGCAGTGGGATAATCCCTTGGACGTTTACTCCTGCAGACACACTATTAGAACAATACAAAATGGCAGGGACGTGCAAAAACACAATCCTTAACCATCTAGTGCCAAAGCTTGTCCTAGTTAAGCAGCATATCGACATGGATCCATAATGGATAAACAAGTGACGATATAGTACATTTGAGTTTAAAATATAATTTAGTGATAAATGGCATTTATATTGGTATTGAATTCGTATTGGCATCTCCATCTTAAAATATCAGCACTCCATGGATTGCTAAGTTGGAGAGGATCCAAGAACCCTCCCTCGGCCCATTGTGAATCCTCTAGTGCCGTCGGGCATTTTTGGTCCCGGAGGTGGCTTTGGTGCTTCAGTGGCATGATGAGAAGACGAAGTACTGCCATGGCCTGAGGGACGCAACGGTTAAAATTGTTAGGTTCAATCCCAAGGGAACAAGTCATCAGCAAGAGAGTCCTCGGCTTCAATGGAAGTTTAACCAAATATAGAGACAGAAGCAGCGAGGAAGAAATTTCAAAAAGTTGAGCTGTTTGAACCATACCCATTCCATGCATGGCTCGATATTTATGTTTTCTTGAGTTCGCCCAATTTCTATTTCTCTGCCCGCCTTTATCCTTCGACAAATGTTCTCCATCCTGTAATGAAAAGAAGCCAACATAAGCAAATGTTGGGTGTCCATCAATGATTGTAAGAGGATATTGCAGAAGGTTGGTTGCACTGCACTGTCCAAATTTCAAATTCGATTATTATTATTATTTTTCTTTTGGGGGGAGTGTGGGGGATCAATTGCCCAAAAAGGAATTAATAATAAATAATAGGTGAATGTTTTGAAAGAACTAGTAACTTCATAAAGGGTATAAATTAACTATATGCTTTGTATCCCAAAAAACAAAAAAGAATCCCTTTACGGTCCTTTATATCATGACTTCACTTGGTTGATATCTAGGCAAAAAGGATGCAGCCAAAGTGGAGGCGAAAATTCTTGTATGAATGCAAACCTCTTCATCAGGTGTATCCTCGTTATGCTCATTAGAGTTATGATGCTCCCCGTCTCCTGTTAACTCAGATACACGGCGAGTGCTAGTGCAATTCTTCTCAGAATCAGACCCCTTCCAAGCTTGCTTTCTGGGTCCATGCTTAGTCTACAAAATTTAATCACAATCAACATCTTTTACTTACAAAGGAAGGAAAGAAAATTGGTACTAACCATTTTCTTAAGAACTTTAACCCGCATGCCATTTCTCCAGTCCTGTTCGTCATTTAAAGTGGCCGCCTAATTACGAAAGCACACACAATATGTTAATCATGCAGGCAACAAAGATCAAATCATATTATAATTATAATATATAACTTAATACTCACAGCTTTCTCAGCAGCCTCAATAGTCTCATATTCCACAAGAGCATGTAACTACGCACAAAGAATGATGTAAGTGAAATAAATATTTGAATAAATAAGCATATACCAATTCCAACAGAAGAGAAGAATATAACAGGCATGATATAAGGTCTATGGGCTGAATTGATTGTATCGATGGTTTCAAAATTTGAGATGCTTTCCACAAAAACTGAAATAATAACTGAAATTGGCAAGCATCTATCAATAAATTAACGGATTATTCAATCTGTAAGTTGTTGTCCTACTCATGTCAGCACCATTATCAAAGCTACTGATAGGGGAAAACATTAAAAACAAAAAAAGAGTAGAAATTTGATATATCTACAACATAATAAAATGCAAATGACACTTCATGGATAGCAATTTTCCCCTGAACATGGATCTCAAGAATATTAAAATCTATCATAGCACTAAAATATATTAAACTGACTGTACCCTTTCAAGGTACTGTATAAACAAGCTGCAACTTGAAAGGGTGATCTGTCCATGTGTTGAAATGAATTTGAAATCATTTTTTTTTTTGGGTTGGGTAAGTGTGTTTACTACAAGGTTTCTTTCAGTTTAAAACTTCTCGTTTCCTTCCTAAAATGATCTGCAGCAATTCCAAGTCCACTCTAACAAAAGCCTCCAGCAGAGCTTCTAACTCATTCTTCCAGAACTCTCACTTGATTCACTCCTATCTAAATTTCCGGCAGGCTAACCTCAAACTTCTCTCAAATCTCTTTAAGCCGCTTTCCTCCCTTTGAGAGAAACTTCATACTCTATTGAGAAAGCTTATTAAAATGCCAGGTCTTTCTAATAATGTAAAACTCCTATCTTCCACACACAGAAGAGATATTTATCTCACTTTGCTAGATAAAAAAATATAACATCTTGCTCCAAATAAGTCATCTAAGGATTTGAATATTTTACAACATGATGTATCCAGCTTGCTTCAGTTCTTCAGGAGGACTGGTAATTTCTAAAAGGCAATGCATATCTAACTTTAGTTCCAACTATACCAAATCTATTTTCCCGAGAGAAATGAAAACTATATACCCCCTATTCCACTTCGTAAGCATGTGATAATTCAGACTTCCTCTTTTCCACACCTCTGGACCTTCCAGCATTTTACGTTGGCAAGTTCAGCTGGACTCAGTCAGGCTAAGCTAGTTACCTAAACGTACAAAACACTTCATATAACTAGTTTTAAAATCTTTCTAGAAGTTTACTCATTAACATTTGCTCCCAACACAGCTCAAATCTTCAAAACAAGAGTTTAAGCATATACAAGACCTGATTCCCTACCTTGCGACTAACCATCACCTTCTTCTTCCTAGGCTTTTGAGACCCTTCCACAGCACATGGATCATGGATGCTTATGTTTTTTATTCTGCATTACAGAAGAAACTGAAAACCTAAGCAACTGAAAAGCAACATGATAACAAGATTATAGCATATAGCAAGGAAGTAACCATACTTTCCAGCTTCACTAAAAATTCGCTGAATGTTTTCCTTTGAGCGGTCCTCTGGCAAATTCTCTACCAGGACAGTAAAAAGCTATAACCCAAGAATAAGATTCTGTAAAATGAAGAATAACATGAAAATACATAACTACTTAGTACTCCTTGAAGTAAAAACCTTTGGGTCTCTAACGTCATGCAGTTGAAATGGATTGAGCCGCTTAACATTTTTCCCATCACCACTCACAACCTACATTCTCAACGTGAGAAAGTTTCCCATAAAACTTCAAATACAGAATTCAAAGTGCAGTTTGCATAGACAAAAAAGGGGAAGGGGATCATTACAAGTAGGGAAGATTCCTTCAG
This sequence comes from Vachellia collinsii, assembly GCA_006871305.1. Lineage (NCBI taxonomy): Eukaryota > Viridiplantae > Streptophyta > Magnoliopsida > Fabales > Fabaceae > Vachellia > Vachellia collinsii. Next base: position 13,061 of record QFDD01001802.1, on the reverse strand, counting down.
TGCAGCAACTATTAATGAATGATCTCGAGTAAGCTTCTTCATCTTTTTGAAGGAAGCAAGGACTGATATCGGAACTGCATGATCAATGTAAGTAAGAATTGCATAATAGGATAAAAATGTACATGAAAAGAGCTATAAACAAATAAAAGTGATAATTTATGCATTAGATTAACTAAATTAAAAAAATTAGAGAAAGTAGTAGATATTTCCTTAATCATTACAGTCAAAAGGTAAGAAAAGAAATATCCTTCCCTTGCATTCACATCATTAACCATTTAATAATAGCTGAAAGCATGTAATGTAAGTAGAACATAAAATAGACAATGCTTGAAAAACTACCACCCATCAGGCTCAGGCCACATCAAGGTAATAAAGATGAAAGGTACTCCTACCAACAACTCATATAACAGAACAGGTTAAGCCTCTTACTAGGCTAAAGTATCAAACTAGCCAAATCAAAATTTACCAAAGCTCCAGTAAAAAGCATTTAGAACATTATAAATAGTTTGTTTTCCAGTTTTACATGTTAAAATTGATTTCACTGGTCAAAATAATAAAACCTAAATGACATCTGCAAACTAATGTAACATGACTTTAAGTTGAACATGATGATATTGATTATTAACACTAAGTATGCATGTCTTATTTGAGATTGGGTTTATTTAAGTGATTAGTGCATTGTAATTCTTCCTATCCAAACTAGTTAGATTACTTGAAAAATACATCAAGGTTTCTAATCCTAACATAATTAGAATTGGATTATCTTCACAAAAAATGGGATTAACATGTCCATCCAAGTGCCTGTTACAGTTGTGAGTAATTTACTATATAGTAAATTATCTACCTAAATCTAAATTCTATCACCTGTCCCTCTCTATCTGCCCTAAAATATTACTCTTTTACCATACATGATCAACTTTAACCAAAAAGCCTAAAAATCTGTTTGAAATAACGGTGGAAGCTACTTTTCTAATGTGATTTACGGTCTACGAGGAAAGCATATGAGAGGAGTTTTATCTCAACTTGTGTGAACGTGATTTCCCAACGCTTTGCCAAACAAGCACTAAATCTAGCCCTAGTCCTTCCCTCATGTCAAGAAAATTTATAAAAGGAATCTTCTTTCACCATGCAAGAACTGACATCTATCCTTATGCATTCATTAGTTAACAATTAAAAATGCACTCTATATTTAATTGGTTTTATTTTAAATTAGATTATGCTTTTGCATTAAGGGTTAAAGAAGCCTTTTGTATCAATTGTTTTTCATACTTAGCCTTTTTTGATTCATTATTTAACAATCATGCATACATAGGACTCCATTTAAAACTGAAATATACAACAGTATGACATTCTCAGATCCACTTTGTTATCCCAAAAGTAACTAATTAAGCACTTCATGTAAAGAATCAGATTAAAAAAATTGGGTTTCAAAGAAAGATGAATATCCAATACTTGACTTCAATATAGACCTTCTACAAGGCATTAGCCACTGCATTCGAACTAACACATATTGTTTTATGAAGAAACCAGTATATATTTTGCACTTGGAAAAGAAAACCTCAAAAAAAGGAAGAAATATTAAGGGGCTGAAGGGCATGAATTACAATATCTATAAATAAGTTAGGCAATATATGTCATAAATCTAGCTTTGGCAATGGTGATGCTGAGGTAGAAATTAAATTATACCAAGATACTAACCAAATCCTTCCTTGTTCTTTCTGAGGAAACCAAGCAGGAACGTGTCAGTTGGCAGATTTTCATCACTGAAATAATACTCTACCTGAATATCCATATAGATGTTCAGTAGGTAAGATCAAAGTGATAGGGTAATAACTTAAAGAGGCTAATTTAAGTAGAGATAATATCAAGCACTAAATAATGACGAGCATTTAAAATTTTAGTTCTTATTCATGTGTTTTTAAGATAGAAACAAAAATACATAATTGAGAAGTATGATAATATGTAATTCCTTTGGATGCACAACCCTAATTCAAGTGCTTGAATAAATGACTTAGATTTAGAGGTCCGCAATAATACTTCTTCATAGAATCAGTTCAAATCCTTTCTAGTCAAAGTCATCTTGTTACTGAGCAGAAAGTTCATTAAAAAAAGTGATGTTTAAGCTGTTATTTGGTCTCTTGACTATCTAAAAGCCTGATCTTTTACTTTCTTCCTTCTTTATTTCCCATCTCCCTCTTGACTCGAAATCAGGAACTCATAAAGATCTTCCTTTTTGTCGGTTGTCTAAAAAGAACAAACTAGATTAAATTGTAAGTTAGATAAACAAGAAAAATGATGCAGTGATGGTAAAAATAAACTGAAGACACCATTCAGCTTAATCAAGCAAACATTTCCCCAAGCATTTCCGCAGAAATCAAACAGCACAAAGCCAATTCCGCACTAAAGGCCAGTTACATAGAAGAAGCAATTTCTTGAAAATAGGTTAACTGAAACTTAATAAAGAAACAGATTGTCTTGCCTGCTTAATGATCCTGAGCTTGAGATCATCCACGGAGGTAACTGTCTTAGCCGCGTGATCCTGATCCTGATCGTGGTCTTGGTCATGCTCCTGCTCCTGATCTTGATCTTCGTCCGACAGCGGAGAATGATCTTCAAGCTCGGCGACTTCATCCGCAGGATCGGAACCACCATCTTCGTGCAGCGGCGGCAAGGGGTAGAAGTCGGAGGCGGAGCTGACCCTCTCTTCGCCTTCCATTTGACAGTACAGGGAGGGAGGGGAGAGACTCCGGAGAAGGGAACTTACCCGCCCTTTCTGTCTCCAGCTCTGAGACGGTTCTCTTGGTTGGAACCTTTTATAGTGAAGCCTGCCTTTCACTCCCACGACCACGCACACCTTTGTTCAAATATTCAAGGTGTGTTTGGTTAGAGGAAGAGAAATGAAGGGAAGGAAAAATATTTCCCACCCCTCGTTTGCTTCAAAAGTTCAAAAAGTTGGAGGGGAGGTAACTTAAATTTACCTTTTCTTCCCTCCTATTAAATTTTTTTTGATAAATTTACCTATTTAATTTTTCTATTATTTTATTAATTACCTTCAAAAAATATTACTATAATTTAAAATATACTGTAATAAAAAATTATTATAATAAAGTATATTATTATAAAATTAATTAAAAATTTTAATTATATAATTTTAAGTGAAAATAAATTATAAAAACAAATTTAAAATTTAAAACATATTTTTATTAAATTAATTTATAAAAAATATGTTATTATAAATAAAAATATATTTTAATAAAATAAATAATAAATAAAATTATGTTACTCTTAAATTAATAAAAAATAAAAATCATAAAATTATAATTAAAACATATATTATACAAATTAATTATAAATAAAAAATATTATTATTTTTTCAAAATATAATATTACATTAATGGTAAATAAAAATATTAATGCATTAATTAATTTATATAAAACATAAATAAAAAGTGTAAATTAATATGTAAAGGTAAAATAGTAAATTATTAACATTCATTCTCTTCCCTCCTCTCTTAAACTAAACAACAGATCATTAAAAATACACTTCTTTACTTCACTTTCAACCAAACCAAATAAAATGATCTCATTCCCTCCATTCCCTCTCCAACCATCCCTTTCCTGTAGGATTGTTTGATTATGTTTTTTGGTGAATTGGGATAAATCTCATTGAAAAATTAATTACAGAATATGACTTTTTCACAAAATGTAATTGAGCTTCTACGTTATGTGCAACTGAATTTCTATATTATGCAACTGAGCTTCCATAAGGGTTTAATGGCTGGTTTCATTGTCTAATTAAATCCTCAATTGGGGATTTATCCCCAATTCTCCCTATATTTTTTTTAAAATTTTCTTCTTTGGATAGTTTTATGGAATTGTTTTCCAAGAATAGGTCTTTTGGGGGGGATCCTACAAGAATAATAAAATATGCTTGGACTTGAAAAATTATATTTTTAAAAAAAATATAAAAACTCATTTGAAATAACTGTCTTTAAAATCAATTTTGATGTGTGTTGATACAGATACAAGGCAGAGAAGAACAAAACTAGAAAGTTGAGAGTTTAAGTTTAAGAGATGAGAGTTCAAATAGTCAAATACTAACATAAGATCGAAGTCTCATTCACACATCGACAAAGCATGTTAATGTTGGGTTTAAATTTTCAATGTCATTCAAACATAATAATAGGTGGTGCTACCACTAAAACAACTCGTTATTGACACTTAAACTTACTACTAAAATAGCCAATGATAATAACAACAGTTAATGCAGTTTATAACCCGTTAAAATTGTTTTTTTTTTGTTTGATCTCTTAATTTTGAAGCTATATATGTTAGCCTCCCAGATTTTATTCTTTTTAAAATATTATTATAATAATTTAATAAAAATTTAGACCATTCTAACGTAAAATAAAATATATTCATAAAGTAATCTTATAAAATACTGGGGTCGTGGATGGCAACTGAGATGATGCTGATGCAGCATTTCGTTGCCTAAACAGCCAAGTTGAAGTCACTTCCATGGTGTTGGGGAGAATCAATCCCCAAACTTAAGACAAAGTTAGACATTCAATGGATAGGGCCACTCTTCCCAGCAATTTCAACTGTGCATCTGTCGTATTTTAATATCTTTCTTAAGAAAGAAAACCAGAATATGTTCCATTGCAATTTATGAATTGAAAATCCTTTTATAGCTTGTTTGATATCATCTTTTGGAAAGTAATTCTATTGAATCTAAAGTAACTATACGAGTTTTGTTTTAACTTGCGTGAAAGTGATTCTGAAAGTTATTGATAAATTTATAAATTTATCTTTTAATGTAAACACTGAAAAGTATACATGAAAATAAGGAAATGAATGATAAAAATATGTATATAGAAATAATTTTTTATTTTTTTGTTAGTATTACTTAATTCCTGTTTATTTACTTGATAGTTGATACCGTACAGCGTTAATATTACTATCATACTATTAAACACAACTTAATGAATTCTTGTTGCTTTTGAGGCAATTTGATTTTTTTTTTTGGTTTGCATGTTGCACGAGGGCTGTCGTACATTATATGATGTCTTAAAAAATGAGCCAATAAATGTTGGTTACGTGTTTCAAGTTGGTAACGATTCGGAATTACGTCTTTGACCTGGATTGATTCCGTGGAGGAGTGAAAATCTTGGAAGATACTGCTACAGTTTGGATTTGGGAAATCTCCACTCATTTAAAAGACATCAGATCCTCCTTTTTCCAATTGGGGTCAAAAGATCTTTATACATTTCTTCCCGCCCCATTCTCTCCGTACGATTGAATCTTGTTTCCAAACCTACTTTTAGAGTGGGGAATTTGAGCCGAACCCTGAGGATCGGTCTGATTAAACCCGTTTAATTGGAGGGTCGGATCTGTGATTTTGAGCTTCCAGAAGGAAACGAGTCTAAAAGGGCTAGCCCTAATGGGCCGAGGGCCTAAAAGGGTCAACCCTGTAGGGCCGAGGGTCGGCCCTTTTAGGCCCTCCATAATATTTTTTTTTATATTTTTTTAATAATTTATATGTATTTTACATAATAAACATATTTTAAATTTATGATTTTGGTTTATTATTTGTTGCAAAAACTTAAAATGATGGTGTTACATATGAAATACTTGATATTTTTTATCTCGCTAAAGCAAAGCCTTCTGAGCTTATTCCTAATGAAGCTTGGTCAAATGCAAATATTTTTAAAATTGAAGATAGCGATGATAATTGATGAAGAAAAGCTTATGTTATATGATTTGTGAACTTAAGTTTAAGATTTTCAGAGTGTTTATTATTTTTGATATATTTATTTAGATATGATTTTCTATGTTTTTTAACAAGAAAATTGTATTGTGTAAAAAGTAGTGTATTTTGAAAGGAAAAAAAAAGGATGAACAGTGCATAGGCCTGCGGGCCGGCCCGAGCCCGACCTCTCGCAGGCCGGGCCTAGAAAAATATGGGAATTTGGGTACTAGGGCCTAAACGGGCCAGCCATAATTCCCGGTTCTACCTACTTTTAAGTAGGTTGAGATAAAACTATTTTCATCTATTTATCTCGGATTACATATAATTACTTTTCAAAAGTTAATCCCAAACAAGCCTGGGCCTATAAGAAGTAACTTTGCTCCATAGCACTGTTAAAATCATTTATGTTTAAAGTACTATTGGATATTAAATGTTGATATCTTTTCCAGTGAAAAATTTAAACATTGAGTTATCATGTCGTGGGAAACTAACCATTTACGCTTGGATTTGGTAGCAACATAATTTAATATAACGAAATGAGTTAATTATTCACAATCAGTTAATAAATGTTCAAATTCCCTTTAAAATATATGTCAATATACAGCATTGTTTTGAATAAAATTCCCTTTAAAATATATGTCAATATACAGCATTGTTTTGAATAAAATTATCTTGAGAATACATGTGTTTAAAAAAATAAGAAAAAAAAGAAAAATGTCACTTTATAAAATATAATGTGCGATCATGCATACTGGTAAGTTAAATCAAGCTGTAAAGCTGTTGATAAATTAGTGATGATGGCAACTTTTTGTTTTGATCGGTCTGATTTCCCTGGTGGTGGTGCATTGCGTAATTTTGAAAGGACATGTGCCAAATTTATTATATTCCCCCCATTTTTTGCATGAATATAAATGTAAATGAAAACGGAGAGCCAGGAAAATAGCTCAGCTACTTTTTTTTTTGAAAAAAAGGGAAAGAAAGGGCTATGCAATACCGTACAATAAGGGAAAATGGCCTAGGAAATAACCACAAGATTGTGTGCAAGTAATAGCCTACGACTAGAAAGCCCAAATACATTCGCATACAACATTTTTGGAGTATGATTTTGCCAATAACCACAGGCAATCAGAGATATCAAGACCTAATAAACCAAACCAAACTTAAATCAACAACAAAAGCAAGCCCAAGATGCCAAGCCCAAGCCCACTAAGCCCAATTCTTGTGGACCCAGAAAACCAGACCCTCACATCATCCACAACAGGACCACAGAGAGAGCTCATATCATCGCTTCTGGTGTTGTAATATATACTATAGAATGCAATTCTGGTCCTCTCAGCCTTAGCAGTGAAGTTAAGGCTAGAACCCTGGAAACTAGAATTTGAGTTTGGTGTATAGTGAATGTTCTGAGCCTGGTCACCTGCAAAGGCCATCACAGCAAGTGGTTGCTTGCACTTGTCATCTGCATGACCTAAAGAGAAGGCCAATGTGTATGGCTTGTCTGGTTTGGTGTCCACCATTTGGGAGATTATGCCTTCTTTTCCTGAGAGCAATTCTATGGCTCTCCTTCCTTGAGGCACAGCATAATGGTCCGAGTCTATGTACCGGACCGCCCGGTTCGACTCCACGGTCCAGCCAGGCAGCGATGAGGTTTCTTCATCAAGGTTGGTGGGGAGAAGAACGCCCAGTGAAGTGTTCCTGAACATCCACGGCCCTTCTTCAAAATCTCCATTGATTACTGCGTTTTCTGTAAGGTGAAATGGTACAATGGTACAAAGCAGAAGTTACTCATACCAAACGTCATGGAAAAATTAACAATTCACAACCATGGTTTGTTTTTAGCATCTGAGACAACTGTAACTGTAAAGATTCCAGATTTACGCCAACTTAGTAAGCAGTAAAAATACTGAAGTATACATTCTAAATAAAATACATCATGTTTTGGAAAATAATTTACTATTATCATCAATATCAATCTAAAATATAAATATGAAGTACACATTCTGTAATCTGTACTATTCATTAATTACTATTCACAGTAGCAACTTATCTGGTGGCTGGAGTTATGGGTCAATACAATACTCTACACCCTACAGTACAAGGGACACTTTAACTTCCTGCAACAAGTATAATTAAAAATTAATTACCTTTGGGCTCATCGAGAGTGAAGAGCTTCTTGAGGGCAATGCTATCAATGATGGGTCCCAGTTGCGGAGTTATGGGTCAATACAGTCCTATACAATACACTCTACAGTACAAAGGGCACTTTAACTTCTTACAACAAGTATAATTAAAAATTAATTACCTTTGGGATTATCGGGAGTGAAGAGCTTCTTGATGGCAATGTTATCAATGATGGGCCCACAGGTGGGGTCATCCTCCATACCGGGATTCTTAAACACCACCCTAACCTTCTCGTCCTCCGCGCTAAACGCGCAAGCGAATGGATTCCACCCCTGCACGCTGTACATCGTTTGCAGGTCTATGGTCTGCGATGCAGAGGCCACCGACACGTTCAATGATTCCATCTGGGCGCACGTGCGAGCCGCGCCGAACGTGATGGAATAGACGGAGCCTTTCTCCACCGTGATCTCCTGGCTTATCTCGGCGTCGTTGCCTAGCCTCACCGCATGTCTACCCTCCGGTACGATGAGGATCATCCCACCCTGTTTCTGCCCTGACTTTACTAACTCAACGGTGCCGTTTGATTGCCAGCTTGGGATCTCCGTGGGGCTCTCCACTATGGATTCCCCTGGGAAGCCGTTCGCTGGAGATGCCTCAAAGTCCCCGTTGGGCACTAGGCCTGTTGTTCATTTTCATGAAATGACTAGAATTACAATGGAAATCTGGAAGGTGCAAATTTTTCATTACTCACAGTTGAATTTCGACTTACCATGTGATGAAAAATTTGTAGATTTCGTTATATCAAAGTTAATGTCCCTACCCATCCATATGAATGTGCACATCCAGCCAGGATCAAAATTTTCGATTGCTTTTCTTGCAGCTAAATGCGTAGTAACGAATAAAACTACTTTTTTATGTGAAATAAATTTTATCATGAAAATGACTTTTTAATGCTCATGCTTCTGCAGACACAACAAAACTAAAGCATATATAATAATACAAAGCATGTCCAGTTTCTAGATCAGAACATTGAAGAAAGCATGTGCTGGATAATTAAGTGATGGGACACGTTTCATTGTCAAAAAAACATTCAACAGGCAATAGGGTCAACAAAATCATTGTCCAGCCAATGGCCCCCAACAAAATAACCACCCACATGCCAAATTCATCTAATGACTAACAAGTAGCAATATGAATATCTTTCTTTTTATAATCAGTATATTATCCAAGATAAAAAGAAACCAAGTAGCACCATATCACGCTAGATTCTGAAAAGCTAAATAAGGATTACATACGAAATGGCAGTCTCTATCCTCTCTGCATTACAAAATTATATTTACATAAATCAAAATAAAATTCTTTTTACATATTTTGTATACTGTAAATCAGATTAATTAAGCAATTTCCACTTTCCACCATGAATCAAAGCAGACCCTAAATCTTTTTCCCATTCGTGGGCAATAACTGCTAATTATGAAGAGCTGTGCTCTTTGGATAGCCCTAATGCATCCCAACTATGGCACTCAAATGTGAGAAAGGTAATACACTATTCTGAGCGAACTGTGGGAACTAAAGCAAGATATTGATATGCGGTACGATATTTAGATGTTTTCTAGTAAAGCTTCATTTATATGAAAGCAGGATCCAAAGCAATTTCACATCAAATCATAATAGACGGAATGATAAGGTGCCCCCACATGAAGCATCAGAATCCACATCAACAAGAAAGTAGTGCCCTTCATTGCCAACTAGCGCAACCAGGTCACACCAATACGGTACTGCACGGGAAGATTTCCCCAAGGCTAAACGACAAGTTGTGACATCGACGGGAACAAATAAAACTGTGGTCCCATCCCTGCATAAACCAAACCGCGTGGGTCCCCTTGCCCACTCCCAGTCCTTCCTATTTTGACTGAGGTAAAAAACTCAAAAAAAAAAAAAAAGCAAAACGTATTTCCTTAGAAGACTTGCCTAGGGAACTTGAATGGGAACACGACGACAACAAAGTTAGTAAAAAGTAATAGGATTTAGGGACTCGCTAGTCGCTTCCCTTACGTAAAGGGTCCTTCTGCACAAGGTGATTTCCCATTCCAGTGGGTAATGAGGAAAGCCCATCGTATAAATAGGTCTTATTAGAGTTCATCATTGGGCATAGGTACTCATATTTCAATTTAATTCAATTAACATTATTAATATAAAATTTAAAAATATAAAAAACATTTCTAGTTATATCACGCTAGATTTTAAAATACAAAATATTATAACGTTTGATATAGTAATAACTAGTCATTAGAAAAGTAATAAAGCACCAATTCGGTGGAAAAATAAAGAAGGGTTAGAAGTAGAACCGATAAGGATTAATTTAATATAAAGAATATAATGAAATAACCAACATTATATCATAAAAGAACTTTTATAGATGAACACGGTCCTTACGGGCCCTCGGCGCGTCATAAAGAGAGAAAATAATGCAGTAAAATCAGAAGGGACAGTGAGTGTTCCAGGTTTGAACCAAATGACTGTGACCTAGAAGATGCCAAAATGGTGAAGAAGTTCGTATCAACGATCAACTTGGATGGGGTCCCTAGATGGCTTTCTATTTTCCAAGCAATCATCAACTCAAGTTCAAGACTGGAGCCTAATAAGGAACACACCACTGCTTCTCGATCTCAAAATAATGCCACAACTAAGGATCGCTGAGTCACAAGGCAAGAGAAGACTCAAAATCTGAGCCTTGAAGTTTAAAATTAGCAGATATAGCTCTTGAATCATGTTGTGGACCAAGGACCAGCTACCTAACGGAACCATATTGTTCACGAGAAAGTACACTCATGGAACTGTACTACTTACTAAGAAATGGATCGATGATTTTATTTCAGCTCATTTTCTAGGAGACCTCTCACAAACACTTGAAATACATACACAGCTAATTAACGTCTCGAAGGATAAAGATGAGTGCACAGTAGTCTTCGAACCAGAGTAGCAAGCTAAAGAAAATAATGAAAAAATGGCGACCACATTGTAGAAGCATATTCACTAAGAACCAAAGAGCGAAACCAGAACTTGCATCGTTGTGCAGTATCTGATATTCAGATCTCACTCTCAAGAGAATCGAAGGGGAAAAAAGGAGATGGCGGGGCATCTGAAATAAGTGAATGGGGGGAAAACGGAGACTACGAAAATCGCTACACCTAAATTGAGGCAGAGAGGAGAAGGAAGAGGACGTTACCGTCTTCGGCCTCCGTCGTAGTACAGATAACCAGCTGAGGAAGGAGAAGCAGCAAGAATGTGCAGGCCGATTTCATTCTCGTGGAGCCCCGAGCCATCTCTCTCTCTCTCTCTCTCTCTTCTCTGGTTTTGAGTAAGCTAAGGCAAGAGGCAGGGAGCACAGTGAGCCTTTTAATTTATAAAAGATTAGATTCCAAATTTCAGGCAACACGCCTTTTTGCTCCTTATTGTTTTTTTAATTTTAATTTTAAATCAGTGTCCGAACCACTTTATTTAATTACTATCCTGTTTAGGAGTATCAAGATATGATGGACGACATTGAAAATTTGTATATTTTAAAATAAAAAATAAAAAACTCGAATCATGTTAAAAAGGAATATTTTATTATTATGAAGATTTTTAATTTAAAATAATATTAACATTTTAATTTATTTATCTTCTATTTTTTCTTTTTTGGAAAATTACATATATGATACTCACATAGTCACATGTTTGAGTTTAAAGAGTTTAAAAATGTTAGGATTATCTTATAAACTGAACTCATAATTCAATTCCAAGGGAGAATTTGAAAATTATTATTGAGCTATAATTTGAAAAATTAATTATTTAGAAGAAGTGTACGGTAATTCTTATATGATATTTTCTTTAATTATTTACATTAAAACTACTTCTTAATAATATCATATATTATTAATATGGATTTTCTTGCACTTTTCCTTTCAAACCGTGTGAAATATTTGACCAAACTCAAACGTTTGAAGCCCCTCTTTGGTATTGATGAACATGACATGACTGCGTGAGCTCAATAATGGCTTGAAACACCGTACGTGCTTAAAAAAGAGTGACAATAAACTTTTTTTTATATATGCTAGATGGAATTTTACCGAACAATGTTTGCCATAATATATATATAAAAGATAATAATATAATGTAATTATTATTTTTTTTATGCCAACAAGGCAAATTCGGAAATCGAAATAGGAGAATAATAATAAATGTATAGTGGTATACTGCGTGAGTGCGTGTACTGAGAAGCCCACCTCATCGCGGGCCCCGCCTAGTTCGTAATTGACGCAAGTTGTTGGGCTGCTGGGCCTTGATTAATTCACCATGTCAAGGCTAAAAAAATAATTTCACTCTCCCCAAAGGTAGGTTTGGTTGGTACCCAATTAGTTCACAGCCTACAGTATTGAAATCCTCCAGTAGATATGATGATATTATTGATGAGTAATCTATAAGTATCTCTATAAACGCTTTTAGAGCTGTAACCGTTTTCACAGTTTGGAGGAATATTCTAACCCTGGTGAGTTTTAAGATCAACTCACATAATCTTTTTTATATAAAAAAATAATTGCACTCTCTTTCTATTCATACCGGATAAATCACTTCTTTTTAGTATTTTATTGATATTTAAAATGACAGGAGTTTTCAGTAAGAATTGAGTTTAACGAAATGAGATAGTCTCTCACTATGTAGCGAATTAAAGTTCAACTTTCCACGATGAAAGGTATGCACATTTAAGTTTTGACGGTGTCTCAAATAAGATTATTTCCATTAGCACGGTACCCTGATTTTAGCAAACAAATTATAAGAGTTGTAATTTTTTTTTTTAGGTTGAAAGACACAAGTTCATCAACCTTTACTGTAGTGGGCTGATTCAGTCTCAATATGAACTTGCTCCTCGTCGTTCTTGCTGGGGGGTACCAGCTCATTTTAGTATATCCAATTTTTATTCCTTTTTACAGTACAATAAATGTTGCATGAGTTGAGTTTCCGAAATTTACTTGACCAAACCATACCTTTGAGTTTAGAAAGTATTTACAAAGATACTTTCATATCACCTACCAGCTACCAACTAAATTATAGCATTGAAAGTGAAATTTGAACCCACATACTTATAAACCATTAATCAACTCTATACTAATTAGAGCACTTTTTTCTCGCATCCAAACTCTATTAGGGA
>QFDD01001801.1:0-17920 GCA_006871305.1 Vachellia collinsii | reverse complement strand
AGGTTAAAATAAGACAAATTGAATTGGCTCAAAAACTGCAAATCCAATCAAGCTTAACAATGTGCCATCATATAAATCTCAATATATGCAATCTACTTCCCTTCATGCAACCAGTTATTAAGCTACACTTATTCAAATCCCGCAATCTCTAAATGAAGAAAAATGCATTTGTTCCTCCCACACACAGTTTTTAAGAAATAGGGGAAAACAAAATTTTGCAAAGGCACATACTTTCTAAACCACTCCCCACACACTTAACTCTTGCATTGTCCTCAATGCAATACAAAATAATGATCTTAGCGACGAATTCAAAAATAAAACAGGGGAGGAAGACGCCTATCAAGTTAAAGAAAGGAGAACAAGTAGTCAACATAAAAAGAAGACTGCTAAATGCTAATAATCACACCCCTATTGGATTTTTCATTTAAAAAAAGTATCATGGTTATTGCAAGTAACAAAAGAGCAAGGAAAGAGACAACCTGGTGTGTTTATGCCATGAACTACTCAAGTAGGTCTTTTCTTGAAATCTTGCGCTTCCATCTTTAGTAGTGGCTTCAGGTCGATCTGTGGAGGTGCCACATTGTAGGGTTTATGCGGTCATAAAAAGGAACAAGATATAGTTATTAAGTGAGGAGACTACTTTTAGCCTACTATAAGTATAGAAGAAATTCTTAGGAGCATTTGGGATCTAGATTAGTGTATGACACAATTTTCTTGAGAAAAGAAATCAATAAAACTTGAATCTTAACCATCTTACACTATAATAAAAATATCTAAAAGAAAAAGAAAATGCATGCTTTGTCAGGAATGCAACTATTAAATTTCATTTAAATCTCCCATTAGTGTTACATAGTTATTCTAAATCCTTGCATTTTAATTAGTAAATCAACTAGCAAAACATATTTGTATAGTAGATTTTTCGGATAAGTTGTTTTTCTAAATGCTGAAAACCGTACCCATCTATCAATGATCACTCAAATCAAAAGCGTAAGTAGCTATTATCAAGAACTAACAACTTGAGTTGTTCTGAATTAATACTCAAAAACCTTTTAAATATGGTTTGGTTTAGAGAAGGATCAAAGCTCACATATAATGGATTGGAATGTGAAGAACGTGTCAAGCTGCACATTAAGCATGTGCAAACAAATATCTGTTTGTGTCTGTAAGAAAAGGAATATGGTGAATAACAGAAGAAAAACTAACTGTCTTCCTATCACATTTTGGTGTACTGAGGAATTGAACTTGTTATGATGATGGACCTACAAGGCACCTAGAAGAGAAGCAAAGAACCCGTAATGCTCCAGTAAATACTCCATGCTTTGATTTCACTTCACTATGGACAGCTATCAATATCATCATTATGCCTTATTTTTCTCTCACAAAAATCTATAACTTGTTGATAAAATGTCTCTTATTATATCTTAATTTTTTCATATTAATATGAATGATCAGAACTTATTTCACTGACAACAAGCACATAAACCTACCCAAATTCTCTGTGCAAAACTGAATTTGTCCTCAAATAAGTCATCTTCTTCAGCAAGTGGACCGGCATCAGCATCTTAATGCTTGAACCACAAATCTGGATGAATTCATCCTTCACTCGTTCAAAACCACACTCCTTCCAATTGATTCATTTGCAACCATGAGGAAAAATGCATGGCAAAGAAACACTTCAGAAAATGACATGTAAACCAATCAACACCAATAATACATAAGCACAATAACTAGAAACAGTCAATACCAAACCCATTCTATATGAGGAAGTTAAATGTATGCCTGTCACATGAGAATGTGTACTTGCTACTGTTGGAAGGTAGCTTCTGCAAGGATTGAATAGAAATTGTAATGAAATTTCCAGTGTATATTGTGTACTCGGCTAACACAACAGTTCTGCTGGCAACAAAGCGATAAATTAAATCTCGTTGACCCATCTCCAAGTAGCTCTACCGATCAAAACCAGGCCCTGAATGGAATGATGCCAATAGAGACTGAACCAAGCTGTAAATCCATAATTTGAAAAAATTAAAAAAATATCATCAAAATATAACTTAAAAAAAATCCCCTCAAACATTGGTCACTATCTTAGAAATCGCTAATGAGAGTTAACGAACATGTTGGGTAACATGAGAAAAAGGACATACCCATTCTTAATGAATGAAAAGACTCTTTCATCTCTTCTTATACTAACTATATCTTTTTAAGTGGCTACAATTCTCAAGTAAGGCATATTCAACCTTTTGGCTAAAATGAAAAATAGAATAACAGTCTGAAAAAAAAATCAAGCATATGCATCAAAACAGATTTACACTATTCTCTACAACTTCCTAGCTCTAGAAAAACATCTCGTGCAAATAGTGAAATCAGCATATAAGCAATAAATGCCCCATCTCATTCATAAGTGGGATGAACAAGATTAACAAACAATAAACAACGCAAAATTTGTAAAGACATGTACATACCGTTGATCACATAGAGTTGGCCTACTAAAATCATAATAATGTCCACCATCCACACCACCATTGTGAACCAAAACACTGGGGAAAAATTCAACTCCGTCAAGCAATAAACATAAAAAGCAAATTGATACAATTAATAGCAGACTAACATAGAATAGAGTAGAGTAAAAGAGGGGGGAATATATAGGAAGGCTTATTTGGAGGGGAGGGGAGGACAAATTTTTATGGGTTAGATTTAAAAATAAATTAGAAAAGTGGGATTGAAAGTATTACTCTTATCTTACATCTTTTCTTTATTAAAATTTTATAATTTTATAATCCCACTTCTCCAATTTTTTTAAATTCAACGCATAAAATTTTTCTTTCCCCTCCCTTTCCCTCCAAATCCCTCCTACCAAACAATCCCATTCAAATTAATAACAATTCCCCTACCCAGATACAATTATATGATATAAACATTAACAAAATGAAAAATTGCAAAAATTTGTACATTTTCACAAATTTCAATTGCTTGCTAAATTGGTGTGATAGAGCTTAGTAGATACTTTGGCCAAAAATTAGGATCCAAGATAAAATGGAAATGGCAAAGTGAAGAAATGACAAACACCAAAGGGGACCAAACAAACATGATTGACACCAAATGGAAATATAAGATTCACAAGCAAAGGCAAACCAAGGTAATTCAACACTTTTCCTATAACTTCACATAAATCAAGTTTCTAAATAGCACATGGCAACGTGTTTTAACAAGGTGAACATAAGCTAATAGTCCCTCACTAATGGCAAGTGTTTAGCTCTCTCACTCAATGTGTCTAGGCTTGTGTTTACACTCAAATCCATCTTACCTCATCCCCTTTCCATAAGCTTGGCTATAATCTAGGTTCTCCACCAATAAAAAACAAATGCTCAACATAGATCAAAAGGACTTTTATTGGGTGGTGAAGTAAGCTTGGTTGAGAAAAACGTGGGAAACAAAAGAAAGGATATCAAATCACAATGAAGGTACTTTAGAGAATCAAGAGTCATTAAGGAAATCATAGGATAGAAAGAACACGCATACCAAGTAGCTTCTTATCCTTAAATCAATATCACAAATAAAATGCACGCATACAAATCAAATTATCCATGGACTTAGCTTAGCCAAAGTGAGTAATACTTAGAAGGCAACTTGGTGTGTATTGTTTCACTCTCCTCACTTACTCTCTTTGGGATTAATTTCACTCATCTCCACTAGCGCAACCCCTACCATATGCTTGTAATGTTTCTAAAATCTCCACCACTCTTAGTAGCACTAGAGCAATGAATCAAGAGGACTTTATTTTTGGTTGTAATGTTGGAAAGGCTAAGATGGAAATGGTAGAATAAATGACACATGGTCAAGCACTATCCACAAACTTAGTGATAATCAAGAAACCAAGTCAGCGATTATGACTTTTCTGAATTATTCTATCCCCAGCATAAAACCAATATCATACATCCCATGAGTCTAAACAACACTTATGTAGTAGGAAATTGCATTGAGTAACTCCATCTCTCACAATTTTTCTTTTCTCTCTCTGCTTTTTGTTTTTTTGCTTTCATCTCCAAGTTTTTTTTCTTTTCAAGCTTTTTTGTTTCTTTCCTCTCTCATTTTCTTTTCCTTTCCGTTGGCTCTTTCTTTTCTCACACAACTTTTTTTTTCTTTTCTGGTTTTCTTGCTTTCATGTATATTTTTTCTGTTCTGCCCATTTTTTTTGCTTTCATCTTTCTTTTTTCTCTCTCTTTTTCTCTTCTTTTTTTCTCTCACTTTTTTTTCTTTCTTTTCCTTTCTTCTTCTCATCGTCTTTATTTTCTCTTGGCACCTTCAGTTCTGCAATAACTATCAACTATACAACGGAGTCAACTTCAACTTCACCTTTTGCTACCTTGTTCGGTTTCTTTGAAATTCAAATATGAATCTCATGCATAGTGCTTGTGCCATAATGCAATGTATGGAGGGAATAAAAGTGAATGGCTCAAATTGGTTGAACGAGGGGTTAATTTCAAGGGCTTGTGTTTGGGACAGCAAGGTGAAGAACATAATGCCTCTATCATGTTCATGAACTCTGATGCATGCATATGGTCTTGATCAAGAAACAAGACAAGTTCTGGAGGAAATTAGATCTAAGTGGAGTATGCACACTGATTTTGAAAAGAATTAAGGGCTTAAAGCTCAAATCCTTCCAACAAGGCTTGTGCATTCCAAGCTACTCACACATGGCTAAACCATGCACATGGCTATTCTCAATGCATAAGAACATTCTATGTCATGATACTAACTTTTAGACAATTAACCATATCAGTAGCATCATATGGATAATAACTTGCTCTATTCTCATATGGATCATGTTGGCCAAGCAAAATTCAGATCAAGAGTAGTGGCAAAGTTAAGCAAAGGATGTGGAAGTGCATCAAGGTAGGCTATTTAGATCTCACTATCAACAAAATGAATGCCTTTCTCATTTCCATGTTTAGCAAATGCAAATCTGTGGTCTCAAACAAGACGCAAGCCAAGTTCTAGAGTAAGGAAAAGATAGGTGGTGCACATTTGAAATGAAAATGAATAGGCCCAAAAACCTCACTTGGTCATGACTACCTACTTAAGATTCACCTAAAGCCAAAACATATGCCATGTAGCTTTTTCACTCAACACACGATCAATTACTCATCAATTTAACAAATGCATCCAAAGCAATGGTTACCTTATACTTGCAATTCTCACATCCAAAGTAAATTTCCTCAACTTTCTTTCTTTTGTTTTGTAAATATTAATTTTTCTCATAACAAAAAAACAAAGAAATCACACAAAACTAGAAATACAATAAGCAATCAATCTAGCCCAATCAAATGATAAACAAGACAATATAGAATTGTAAAGGGAAAGTGTACAACCAAGCCTAGTAGGTTGCATCTCAAACACTCTCTTGCCGCATCCCGATCCTTGTAGAGCCCATGGATGTAGTATATGTAATAAGAATGAGGAAGCAGAAGCATGGGGCGTGTGCAAGGGGTGGACCATCATCACCATTCTTAATACTTAAACCATAAATCTGGTTCAAGTCATCCTGCAACCGTTTGAGAAATATCAAAAGGCACACTCCTTCCAACTGATTCATCTGCAACCATATAAAGTAAATTGCATGGCAAAGAAACACTTCAGAAAATGATATGTAAACCACTCAACACTAATAATATATAAGAATAATAACTACAAACAGTCAATGCCACACTCATTGTTTATGAGGAAGTTAAATGTATGCCCGTCACATGAGAATGTGGACTTGCTGTTCTTGGAAGTTAGCTTCTGCAAGCACTGAACAGAAATTGTACTGAAATTTCCTGTATATTGTGTGTGCTCGGCTAACATAACAGTTTCGTTAGCGACAAAGCTATAAACTTAACCCCGCTAACTCATCTCCTAGTAGCTCCACCAATCAAAGCCAAACCTTGAGTGGAACAGTGTCAACAGAGACTTAACCAAGCTTTAAATCCACACTTTGATCAAATAAAAAAAATTAGCATCAAAATATAATTTTAAAAAAACCCCTCAAACACAGGTCACTATCTTAGAAATTGCTAATGAATTGTTTAGTTTGCAAGTGGAAAGTTGTAACTCAAGAACTGCTTACTGCACCATTTTTTGATTGATTCAATGGGTTGGGATTAGCAATTGATCAAGTACAAAGGTTGTCATAGTCACGCATCTAAGTTATTGTAGCTCATGTGTGGATATAAGTTAAGAGGTACATAACTAGACACCAAAGCCACCTGATTTGTCTGTAAGGACTAATAGTTGGTTCTAACTTCTTAATTAAGAACATAAAACCAAAGAAAGTCAACAAAATGATAAAAATAGATATTTTAGAGTTGAAACAAATCCATCCCTTCCACACACAGAAAATCCCCTCTTCCCCCTCCCAACACAAACTACAGTGAATTGGTGACAAAAAACGAAAAGAAAATTCTAGACACAACAATGACGTAATTAAAGCTGTAAATCTGAAATTAAATTAAGGAAAAAGGGAAAAACAAAAGAAAGTTCTTACGAACAAATTTGGAAAAGACATTCATGCGAGGGGCACAATCTTAGTTGCTACGTATGCATTAAGCCGGATCGCAAGTCAGGGCCAAATAAAAGGTAAGTACAAGGGCAGAAACCAAAGCACAATTAACAATTAGAAAGAATGTAAATACAATATTTCGAAATGGCTCAAACTACAGTGGGGTTGCACAATAAACAGCACTGATTCTAAGTCCAGATGTTCAACGCATCAATCTGAAACACCGTGCTTACTGTTTCGTTCTAAATTGACTTGGGAATGCAAAGAGATAGAAAAAATTTTAAATCTTCATAATTTTAAAAAGAGAGAATGAACAAGACGAGACTCTGAAAACAGAAAGGGAGATCATTTTGGTGCTAAGCATTATCAACATACAACTTCAGTCACTGAACTGACACATATAAGACCCTAAAGTGACATCTAGAACATTTACCTTCCGTAGGAATTTGCGAGCGGCAGAGGGGTCATCAAAGTCATATGCTAAGCCGCTAAAAGGGCTCCAATCGAAGGATTCAGAGGCGGCCAAGGTCACTGAGTGGAAGGAAAAGCAGAGGGAAAAGCGCAGGCAAGAGGTTGGTGGGGCATGCAGGGATGTGGGTTCTTGGGTTTGCAGCAAAGGTTGGTCTTTCCTCGGTGAAGGGGGCAGAAGTGTGAGGCGTGTGCAAGGGGTTGGAGATTGCGTGGAGTTTTGGGAGGAGAGGGATCAAACTTGAGAGGCGAGCAACGGCTAATTGCATGTGGTTCGTGGCAACGGATCTTTGAGATCTTTAACAGCACGGGAGCGGGAGGAGTCGGGAACTGAAGACGTTTGGTGATTTTTTTTCTTTTTTTTTTTACGAAGGCGGTGAAGTTTTGCGGCAGATAACGGATTGATTTTTGAGTTTCGTGTGTGGCGCTTTGGCCCCGCGCTTTCTCACCAAAAATAAAAACAGGAGGAGTGCTTGCGCGTTGTTAATGAAGTTGAACCGGCACCATGGTTTTTCTCTCTCTTTTTTTTCTTTTTTGACCATCAAAGACTACGCTTTAATTAATTGATATTTGATATTGATTGGTAGATTTGGGCAGACTAATTCTTGAAACGCCAATGTTACTTTTTTTAAGTAAAAGTTTTTGGGTTCACTTTTCTAAATTTAAGGACATTTATTACTTGACTGATATATATTTGTTTGGATCTAAATTTAGATGTTGATTTCAGTTGGATTAAGCTTTTTATTATTAGTATTTCTTTCAAATACAATATTAGTATTTTATTTTTATTGCAACATATTTATCAACTACATAAAAAGATTTTTTTATATACATAAAAAGATTTAGATTGAAGTAAAATATAGTATTGTGGGTTAGATATATTCCTAATATTTATAAAGAATAATAATAACTCACATTTACATTTGCTCCTTAATATAAAAGTAGTTCATTTTTTTGAGAGATCATGGAAGTTAATTAATCAATATATTTATCATTTTTCTACGAAGGCATAAGACGCCTTTAGCACTAAATGTGGGTACATTTCCTAACGGGGATTTGAACTTTGGTTTACCATATTATGAGAGGTCATCGCTAGACCCAACCAATGTTATACCTGAATTATAAAATGATACATATGTTATAATTAATTAATTAATTTAGTTATTTTAATTTATAAAAAAAATCAACTCAATTTTATATTAAACAACAAGAGCACCGAAAGCATCCTATTTTACTTTTATATATTGCTAAGGTCACCTATGTTATTTTTCTGTGGACCAAAAAAAAAGTTTGAAAATTCGTATCTTATCTTCATTTTTTTTATGAAGTATCTTCACTTTATTTTTTGGGTTACCTTTTAAAATATAGAAAGGATTTAGTAACAACTTAATTGGACAAGGGATCTACATAATGTAAAAGCTTATTTACATATCATGAAAAGTCAATTGTATAATATGAAAGTTAAGTTGTATAAAAACTTAGTTGCATAAAATTTTTCAAAATACAAATGTAATTTACCTTTTATGATATGTAACTTCATCCTCCAATTAATTTATTAATGGGTGATTTATCATCAATTTTCCCTTTAAAAGAAAATAATAGATTTTAGATAAAAGTGGTAAATATAAAACTTCAGTAAAGATTCAAATATGATTAATAATTAGAGAATGAGATGTACAATTAAAAGATTCATATATGACTAACAAATGACAAGCATGATTCAAATACTAAATATTTGGTATGTTTTTGTATCAATCAATCATCAATTTATTTCTTTATTTTACATTTTTACAATCTTATTGGCAATTATTTCTTCTTCTTATTGGTCAGTTATTCTTTATTTTATTGATCATTTATTCTTTCTCCATCTTTATTTATTGCAACCATGGGACCTATAATTATTCTCTCCATTTTCCCATGATTCTCTCCCTCTTTTTCCCAAATTCTCTCTTTCCTCTTAATTTTTTTAATAATTCACATACATCTTTTTCCAATCCTCTTCCTCTAATATTTACATTCATCTACAATTTTTTCCTTTATGCGGAAAAACAATAAATTGTAATATTTATGATATTTTATATAATATTTAGTTTTAAAAATAAATTATAAAAGATATAATAAATTATATCAAAAATAAATTTATATAAGGGTATATGAACGGTAAAAATTTAAAATATTAGTACAAATTTAACAAAGTTTTATTATTCATAAAAGTTTTCTCTTAAGTCAATCATATAAGATAAATGATTTTAATCTCTCATATATTTTCAACCTAATTATACATAATGTACTTAAGAAAATTTTTATTATTGCAAAAAATATATATTATATATTTGGATCTTTTTTAAAAAAGATTTGACGCGTCTGTCCTAACTAGTTATAGAAAAATAAAAAAGCAAAAATGTTTGAATAATTATTTTATTCACCATTTTTTCCTTTGATATAGATCAAATTACTCTATTCATAGGCTTAATTTATTTTGTTTCTAGAGCGATTATTTCTATTATTTAAGTAATACTTTTGACACACACAAAAGTTCTACAAATGATGAAATAAAAATTGATAGAGGAAGTGGTAGAGAGACAAAGAGGATTCGGTGAGTGGATGAGAGGTGCTATTATTATAGTAAGTATTATAAAGGGTGAGAGAGTGTAAACACGAAATAACATATTTTGTAAGAAACTTTATTAGTTAAATAATCAGATTTAAAATAATAACTTATAAACTAACACATGACAAAATTATTTGAGATGTTAAAATTTGATTAGCCAATGCACAAATGAGTTGGTGCATAGGGTGCATGCAATAATTACTATAATACTACAATATCATATACTATTATTTTTTTTTTTTTGATGCAGATCATATACTATTATTTTCCACACCATATATATCACACGGGATTAACTCTCTTTATTTATTTATTATTCTCCTAAATGTTGTTCTCACATTTAAATTCGTTTTGTTATACAGTGTTAAATTATTCATATCAAATCAATCAATAATAAAATTAAACAAAAGCCAGTAAAAACAAGATATGAAAATCTAGTGAAAGGGATGTAAAATAAAAAAAAATCAATATTCAATATTTTTATATTCTCAAAAATTATTTTAAAATTCAATATTCAAGACATAAAAAATAATTTTTTTTAGGTGTGGATGAAATTTTCATAGAAAAAGGGGGGGAGTATTTGATCGTTTTTTGTTGTATAACTATGTTACATTGTGGGGTTCAAATGGAATCATAATTTTAATCACCTAAATTTCATATGGTTCAGGTGTAAAATTAAGAAAATTCTTATGCTACATTTTAAAATTATTTTTCTTAGGATGAAATTCTCTAGAGTATGAGTGGGGATTTTTTTTAAAAGAATAACTCAAATGAGAATATAAGATTTAATTCTGATCATGATATTTAATACTCTACTAATTTATTCGACAATATCACGCATGATCATTTCTTTCATCATGTGCATCGCATGGGATTCACTCTAACTTTGCCTCAATACCTATGATGCTCAAGCGACATTTCAATTAGACCAAACACTAGTGTATCATTAAAAAAAGTATACAAAGCCTCTAAATTTTGGTTAATTGTGTATCACTCTAATATTTAAAGCTAAAATCAATAAGTTTAGTGTTTCAAATTTTAACTATCAAATTCACTACAATTAGAATTATCATTAAACCTAACGGTTTTGAATGTGTCATAATTTTTATATTTGTTATTATATAACAACATAAATATTAATAGTCAAATATAAAACATGGTGATCCTTAATTTAAATTTTTAAAGATTGAGGAGGTAATTTGAAAATAACTCAAAATTCACATGGATTTTGTTTATTTTAGCCAAAATTAAAAAAAAAGGTAATATCAAGTTTTCACTTATGTAATTTATAACTTATGGCTAGTTGCTTTTATCGAGTTAAATGTTAGTGCATTTGCACGAAAACATGGCTTAAGTTATTACAATATAGTGCGTGACTTTTTTTTTTATTTGTTTACTCTAACAACTGTTCTAGTAATTCTATCTAATCTAATGTATACGTTAGAGTGAGTGAGTGTGTGTGTGTGTGTGTGTGTGTGTGTGTGATTGGCCAACAAGACATACCGGCGTAGGATACAAATATTTAGCGCTCAAATGTTCTTTCACCTTTTGCGAAAATACCTTACCATTAATAATAGAACACAAAATGTCTAATTAATTCTTTATTAGCCTTTTTAACCAAAAAATATTAATTCAAATAACATAATCTCTTTTATTCCACCAGAAATTAGATGTCTTTTAATATATTACCATTTACTTTTTATGGTATATTTGAAGAATTGGATATGTTTGAATTTAATTAGGAAAAGGGGAAATTAACAAAATATTATAGATTATTGCTAGGGAGCGGAGGGAACAGTTTGTAATGTTCTTCGATTTTCATTAGTCATAATGATCCATATATAAGTGGCAAACATTGTCTAAATTCACTTCTGTTTTAGCAAGATTGAGTTTGCCATTTTTTAGAAACTGCTAATGGAGTTATTAAGAAGCAGACAAGAAGATAATAATACCAGTACCAATATTACAGTTATAATGATATGCAAAAGAAAAACAAGAAACACTCGTACCTTTTAGTCTTTTACATCAGCTTTGTTCCAACTTTAGAGAACATTTTGACTCTCTTTGAAAATATAAAATTATAAAATTATACCCTCAAAGTCAAGATCCAACAACTTCAAAATATTTTTTATAATTTACTGCTATTCATATTAAGAACTAATTTGGGACTTGAAAGCAAGCAGTTTTCAACATAATCATATACAGACTAAGGTCAAGGTACTAACGATATACATTCATATATCAAACTATAGGAGCAAGCATAATTTCATCGTGTACATCCATTTAAGGTATATACGTGTTAATACTTAATACGGGCTTTGCCTAGACCCATCAATCAACATTTGAAACCCCTGCAAGCAATAAGCCACAATACTATAACCAGGATAAGGATTGCACCTCCCACCATTAGCTTCATTTGGAGATTCTGCAGCCACATCTTCCGCCTTAGATTCCTTCCTTGCCTCTGGAAGCTGTCAGCCTAAATTTGGGAGGAAGAGACAGAATCACATCATTCATCAATAGCAAATTCAAATGCATAGATAGTGGATATGGGGCTTTATATGGACATAGATGCTATGAGCCAAAAGAATTTGAAGCATCTTTGAGTTAGCTAAATATCATGTCATGTCCAGGACGAAGGTCTCATACGAGATGGAATGTGATGGACACTTCAAATTTGTCAACATCTTCGTTCTGTACTAGCATAAAGAAACAAGGAGTAATAGATACCTGGAACTGTAAGTTTTCTGTTTTATCAACTAGAAGTTCAATCTTCTCACCACGATCCAAAACCTGCAATCAGGAAACGCAAAGGCTGTTACTAGAGTGCCCAATATGAGTGATATCTTCACGCCTTGCTTTATAGAGCAACATAAGAGAGACTAGTGATAAAATCAAAGACTCTAAGCAGACACATTTTTCCTTGTATCAATATCTGATCAAGAACTAATAACTTGAGTTGTATTGTATTAATGTTCAAAACCTTTTCAATATGGTTTGGTTTAGAGAAGGATCTAAGCTCACACCAGACTGAGATGTAAAGTACATGTCAGGCTGCACATTCATTCATGTGCAAACAAACGGGTTTTAGTGTTTGTAAGAAAAGGAATTTGGTGCATAACAGAAGACAAAAATAACTGTCTTCCTCATTTTCCTGGGTCTGACATCTGACCACATTTTGGTGTTGCCAAGGAATTGATGAGAGACCTTCAAGGCAGGTCTAGCAGAGAAGCAGAGAACTTGTAATGCTCCAGAACATACTCCAGGCTTTGAATTCACTTCACCATGAACAGCTACCAATACCATTATTATTTCTTGTTTTTCTCACAAAAATCTATAACGATTGATAAAATGTCTGTTGTTATATACTTTTCCTAGTTATTTCATATTAATATGAATGGTGAAAACATATTTCACTAACAACAAGCACATCTTAGGCAACAAGACACTACTTGAAACAGATCGTGCCCAAAACATTACATACTATTTCATGATTCCCAAACAAAATAAGAGTTCTTCCACTCTAGTAAACTATCCTCTGGTTATTGCAAACATTAATTGAATCACACTATCAGGTATAAGAGGAAATACTCCTTCGCAGACAAATATGGTCATATCCCAGCAGCAGTTAAAAGAATACCTCTAGACCACTCACTAACCTCACCATTGCACAGAATCATCACTTAAACCAGCATCTATTATGATCATCAAAAAGCTCTTTTGGTTTTTTTTTTTTTTTGGTGGGGGGCGGGTTACTGCAGACTCCATCCACAGGACCCTGATAAACATATTTTTATCTCAACCCTGGACTAATACAGTTGCGGCAACAAACTGAATACCTGTAACCTTTCCCCGATGAATACTGATATTGTCAGACACACAGCAACTTTTTGAGAATTACGACATGACTAGATAACATTCAAATGCACAATCAACATAACTTGAAATCCTCCCAAAACCTTAAATTTTTCAGAAACATACTGAATGGGTAAGCTTTGAAAGTAACCATACAGAATAAGAATTTTGATCATCCTTACAGCAGACTAAGAAAAGTGTACCTTCTCAATATTGTCCATCATTATCCCCTTGACCTCAGTTATTTGAGCCTTTACTTTTGATAGTTTACTTATTTCCTCAGGATGGTTCATGCAATATTGCATGTGCTCCTTAAGCCTTGGCCTGAACAAAAGAATCAAAACAAAAGTTCAAAACACCAAACTTCTATGAAGAAAATCAACCACATATACCTACCCAAATTCTCTGTCTAAATTGTATGCAACGCTGAATTTGTTGTCAAATAAGTCATCTTCATCAGCAAGTGGACCGGCATCACCATTCTTAATACTTGAACCATAAATCTGGTTAAAGTCATCCTTCACTCGTTCAAGAAATATGAAAGGCACACTTCTTCCAACTGATTCATCTGCAACAACAAGGAAAACTACATGGCAGAAAAACACTTCAGAAAATGACATGTAAACCAATCAACACCAATAATATATAAGGATAATAACTAGGAACAATCAATACCAAAGCCATTGTCTATGAGGAAGTTAAATGTATGCCCATCACATGAGAATGTGTACTTGCTGCTGTTGGAAGGTAGCTTCTGCAAGCATTGAACAGCAATTGTACTGAAATTTCCTGTATACGGTGTGTGTTCAGCTAACACAACAGTTCCATTAGCAACAAAGCTATAAATTAAACCCCGCTGACTCATCTCCGAGTAGCTTCACCAATCAAAGCCAGGCCCTAAATGGAACAATGCCAACAAAGACTTAACCAAGCTGTAAATCAATAATTTGATAAAATAAAAAAACAATTATCATCAAAATATAATTAAAAAAAAAAAACCTCAAATGCTGGTAACTATCTTAGAAATTGCTAATGAATAGTTTAGGTTTGCAAGTGGAAAGTTGCACATTGACTCAATCGGTTGGGATTAGTAATTTGATCAAGTACAAAGGTTGTCATAGTCCCGCATCTAAGTTATTGTAGTTCATGACTGGATAGCAATTAGCGGTACATAACTAGATACCAAAGCCAACTGGTTTGAGTGTAGGTACTAGTATTTGATGCTTCTAACTTATTATTTAAGAAAATAAATCCAAAGAAAGTCAACAAAATGAGAAAAATAGAGAGTTTAGAGTTCAAACAAATCCATCCCTTCCGCACACATAAAATTCCCTCTTCCCCCTCCCAATGCAAACTACAGTGAATTGGTGACGAAAAGAAAATTCTAGATACAACAAAGACTTAATTAAATCTGTAAATCCAAAATTAAATTAAGAACAAAGGTAACGAAAATAAAGTCAACACGAACAAATCTGGAAAAACCCTTCATACGAAAGCCACAATCTTAATTGCTACGTATGGATTAAGCCGTACCACAAGTCAGGGCCAGATAAAAGGAAGGTAAGTGCAAGGGAAGACACCAAAGCTCAACTAACCTCAATTAAAAAGAAGGTAAATAATTTTT
Organism: Vachellia collinsii; assembly: GCA_006871305.1. NCBI lineage: Eukaryota > Viridiplantae > Streptophyta > Magnoliopsida > Fabales > Fabaceae > Vachellia > Vachellia collinsii. The sequence continues at coordinate 2,824 of QFDD01001801.1, read as the reverse complement.
TCGGAATGGCTCCAACTACAGTGAAATTGTACAATAAACAGCACTAAGTCTTAATCCATGTGTTCAGCGCATCAATCTGAATACCGTGTTCACTTTTCGGTTCTATATTAACTTAAGAATGCAGAGAAAGGAAAAAAAATAAAAATAGAGAGACGATAGAAAAAACAATTGCAAGAAAGCCAAAATAATCCCAAGCCGATCCGATCAGAAAATTTCCCAAACTGAGAAACTCGTATAGTTCGAAGAGGAATCCATATATAAACCGAAACAAATGGATGGGAGCGAGAGAGGTACCAGAAGTGAAATTTGCGCGGTTTGTTCCTTCCTTCGTGTGCAAGAATGATGAGTCGATCGACGATGACTTCAATTCAACCGGTTTCAGACTTCCATATCGGCGTGGTCGAGGTGGGTTTTGGTACACGTGGAAGTGGCGCGCTAAATAAGTGTTATACCCATTTCTTCCCGAAGCAAGATTTTTAGCTAATACTATTAATATTAATTTTTTTAAAAATCTGCCAGTGTGTTTGCTGACGTGCTCCAACCCTTCATGGCACAGGAGAATTTGGAATAAGTCATATATTAAAAAATTAATTATAAAATATAACATTTAATATATAAGAAATTAAATTTTCATAAAATACAAATGAATTTTTAAATTACGAACAATTAAATTTCTATGTATAGAACTGAATTTTGAAATATATAACTAACTAAATCTTATTCTATAATTAATTTTTTTAAAAGAGAAAATGAAGAATACAAATACTTGAGATTAGACATGTAATCAATTTCTGTCATTGATTCGTTTTAATATTTTATTACGTGGTGATTGTTTTAAAGCAAAGACAAGCTGCCGGCATAGCCACAATTTGTTTTACACGTTTTTGTCACTTGCGATGATGTTTGAATTCACGTGTCTCAAGCTCCAGTAAAGTTAATTTTTCCTTTTCTTTTAAATAGAGATATGAGATAATCATTGAATTAATATTTGCATTAAAGATAGGCACCTCTTCGACTATAATTTAAATATTGACTTATAATATTATAAAAGATTAACTTTTTTAGATAAACACATTGTATCTTAACAGAGTAATGTCAATATGATACAAACACCTTACATATGTTTAGGTTTACATTTCCATTTTGAGATGTTATTTGTGTGTGTGTATATATCTTTCAACGTAAATTTAAATATTAATTTACTATATTGTTAAAAAAGTAAACATAAAAATATGCTTAATCGAGTTATGTCTTAGCTAAATACATTTGAGCTTTGTAACACGAATTTAAATTTTTAGTCCAGACCTAGGCCGAAATTTAGGTTTTTATAGGTTCAGGCTTAAATCTTCAACAAATCTGATCATACTTGAATTGTTTTTTAAAAATCTCATGTTGTAGTAAAAAAAAAAAAAACGGCTACTACATTAATTGACAATTTTAATTTTAAATTAAAATCTGAGAACGAAAAGCATCCACACATATCTTAAACACGGGCTTCATAGGCGAGACCAGTCGTTTTCATTTTATTACTATTTCATAAAGCCCATATCACTTAGATGGGCCTACAATATGTTGAAGTCCGGCCCAATTATTATGCTAGTTTTCGACTTTTTGACCAAAAAATTAAGTGATTTGAGATCATTATTTGATTTAAAAAGGTTTATCCTCACCCTTTAATTTAGAGCCGGTGAATTGGCCTGCGGGTTGGCGGGTCAACCCACGGGCTAAATGGTGCGAGTTGTGCGGCCCCCATTTTGATGGGCTGGGAAAACCCCAACCCGAACCCGACCCTTCAACCCGTCTTTTTTTTAATTTTTTAAATATATATTTATAAATTTTAATAAACATAAATACTTATACAAATAATTAATATGAAATTAATTGGCTTTAAAAAACATCTTCAGAATAAATTTTCATATATTATTTAGCAATTATAATATATTTAATAAATTTTATTTATTTTAATCCTAAACCTCTTTTAAAAAATATTCATTTTGATACATAAATAACAATAAGATAAAAATAAGTATATACAATCATGTGTTGTATGGTTCATAAAGATTTAACATTGTAAAAAATTTATTTAAAAAATTAATTTTTAAAAAACAAAAAAATAACAAAATGTAGGCGGGTTAGCCCGCCAACCCGCTGATTATACGGATCGGGCTCATGCAGCCCGAACTCTCCTCAATCCATGGGTTGAATCCATTTTCCCGGCTCTACCCATTATGCATCAGAAGTGAGGCCTTTTTTATTAACAAAAAAATTCCTTTTGACCTGATGGGGAATTAAACTTTGCAACATTTACTGCAATTCCAATCTAGGACTAAAACATTCCAAAATTCCGATAAAAGACCAAGAGTTTTAGTTATTAAAGATACAGAGAATAAAATTACTTCATTTTGTATAAAAAATAAAATAAAATTACTTCATTGATTAACCTTTCATTTAGATTTGCAGTAGAAATTACTTCACCAACATGATTTACAATTTACAAGATAAGTATGTGAAATATATTTTATTTAATTTATGTAAATGTAATTTTCTAATATTTATACAAATACGCTTTAACCGGTATGCAAATTTTATGTAAAGCTTTTGAAATTTGATATTGACATATTAAGAATTTGCAACTGATATTTTATTTAAAAAAACTCGTTTATTATTATTTTTTTTCCCTTAGGGGGATATGTTGGAAGCAGGTCCAAGTCTCTTGTCTAACCAAACTAATAAAGATCTGACTCTTCCGCCAATGGTTGTGCTTCCCCACGTCAATGCCCTCATTAAATATCTGCAAACCCTACGCCAGACCACGAGCTTTTAC
>QFDD01001800.1:0-27139 GCA_006871305.1 Vachellia collinsii | reverse complement strand
CAGACAACTCATTTTCAAACACACTTAACAATTCAAGTTTTGGAAGATCAAAACACATATTTTTTGGGAGATTACCAAATAATTGATTTTTTCCAAGATAAATATGTTGTAACATTGAATTGTTAAACAATGAAGTTGGTATAGAACCACCAAATCCATTGGATTCAAGGTCTAGTGTCTTTAGTTGTGAAAGATTGCCAATTTCATCTGGGACGCTTCCTTCAAATATTATATGGAAAAAAAGAATGTCAATTTTGGATAATTCAGATAGTTCCATACACAAAACAAGACTTGCCCTTTTTTCTTTTTTTCAGAATAACACATATACTCTAAGCGATAGAGAATAACTATAATTATTTTTAAAAAGGCATAACCCATTCAATTTGTATATTTCACTAATTCGCTAAAAAAAATTTGGGAAAACACTAAAGAGACACGTTTAAATCCGATTGACCTTTGCTTTTCATCATTCCAATCGAAGCACACATTTCTTAGGAGAATAAAAAAAATTATTTTTCCTGTATTAAGCTAGTTTAGAGCAATGAAAAATATAGAAATTACAAATAATTAAAAATATATACCTGACAAATTATTAAAATAGAGAATCAATAATTCAAGTGAGGACAAGTTGAAGACCGTTCGAGGTATGATTCCTGAAATCATGTTATTAGCAAGTTGTAAAGTCTTCAAGCGCTCAAGTCTTCCCAACTCAAGTGAAATAGTCCCTTCAATTAAATTATGGCTCCAATCCAAGATCTCTAACCTTGTTAGATTGAACAAAGATAATGGAATAAATCCATTAAAATTGTTACTTTGAAAATTCAAATTCTCAAGCATAGATAAATCTCCGATCCATGTTGGAATTTGTACATGAAAGTTATTGTAACCCAAGTTCAATAGTCTCAATCTACGTAATTGAACTAGCTCTCGAGGGATTTGACCACAGAAGTTGTTGTTACTAAGATCAAGTTCAACTAGGAAAGAGAGATTTCCTACCGGTGGAGATATGGTGCCTTTTAGACCCATGCCACCAAGATTCAAGGAATGAACCCTTCCATGAAAAGTAGTGCAGGTGACACCAACCCAATTGCATGCAGAAGAAGAAGGAGACCAATCAGCTAAGAAATTGTTTGGATCTGAAGTGATATAGGATTTAAGGGAAATCAGTACATATTTGTCCGTAATAATATTTATCTCCGTCCAAACTAAGGAGGACATGAAGCAATGAAATAAGAAGAGGAAAGTAAAAGCTTGGGGTTTCCCCATGTTTAGCGTAGCAAACTGATCAATTTTGCAAGATCTTGTGCTTCTAGGAATCAACACGTCATTTTATACTTGTCCGACTCCAAATCAAAGTCAAGGCGTGCAAATTCAGTTCCAAATTGCAAAATGACATCTATGGTGATTAGATTAAGAAATTCAGATAAAAATTAATTAGATTTGGTATGTAATTTTCAGATTCAAACTAATGATTTTGCACAAGGTGCGACCAAAAGAAGGAAATTGTGCACGGTAAAATTTCGACCAGGGAACACGTTTCCATTATCACTGCATTATTGTTTGCGGTCAAGTCTGGTTGGCTATATTATAATACACATAGTAATATTATGATAAATAGTAACTATAACATATAAAAAAAGAGGCTAAAATACATAAAATCCCCTTAACTTTGAGTTAGTTGCATAAGACCTCCCTTATTTTTGAAAGTTTAATTTAAGGATACTAATATTTTATGTTTTATCTATTAACTGCCCTCTTGTGAAAACTGCTGTTAAAATTAACCGTTTTCCTCATATTTTGTTTTCCACAATTTTTATTATATACATTTAAAAATAACAGTTGTCATTTTAACTTAAATGTATTATATACTTTTTTATTTCAAAGCTACATGCTCAAATAAATATTTTAAATTGTTTTTAAGTATTTGCATTATTTTTAAAAAAGACACGGTTAAATAAATAATTTAAATACTTTTTAGTATTTTTTTATTTTTTAAAATATTTTAAGTATTTAAAAATAATTAGAATTATGTCTTGAATGTCAAATGGTAATTTTTAAATCACACAATATATAATAAAAATTATGAAAAATATAATATAGCAAAAAATAGTTAACTTGGATGGTGATTTTTGTAACAACATTCTTTCTAAAAAAAAACTGGTTATTTAAATATCATAATAATCTCACTACAAATTTAAGCATTTCTTTCAAAAGAAAATATTTAACAAAAGCTAATCCAAATTTATGGGTCCACAATCATATTATCATAACATCCAATTAGAGGTCTCTGGCCCTTCAATAGCAATTTCCAAAATAAGAAGGTTAAAAGTATGAAAGTCAGGGTATCCCAAAACATAAGCCCTGCAGTAGCAATGTACAACTTATAGCACATAAAGATAAGGAGGAGTCTATACAATAGTGATAACGCCCTAAGCCCCTTACACCTTCCTGAAGGACCTACTCGAGAATTATCATCTGAAAAATGTTAAATTAATGGGGTAAGACAAAAGTATCAGCAACCAACAAACCTACTTATTAGGCATACAAGTGTTCAAAAGGTGTCAAATGGGACATATATGAAATAATCAAATTCTCACATACATATACATATACATATACATACATATATATATATATATAATTCACATGTATAATGCATAAACATTCATCAGGGTCCACTAATTTCATTTCTATCTTTCCTTATCTCCTCTCTTGCCTCATCTTCTCTGACTGAACCCATGGGCTAGTACTGACCCATATTACTGGTAATTAACTCACAGGTTCATTGATCAAGTGATATGGATTGACCAGATTCACGGAGCACAAGACTGGACCATAGGTTCCCCCTTTAGTGTACTAGTGGGGTGTCAAGACCCTATAATAAACAAAGGGCTAAAAGACCAACCAGTGTATATCTAGAGGCCTTCCACCTTACCTTCTCATATGTGTCATATTCATTCCCTTATCTCCTCTATGATATACTCCTTTCACGTCAACCACCACCACTCCCTTTTATTAAATCGGTATTTGCCATATTTAACTACATGCATACACAAATCATATCACAATTTGTAATAATTCACATTTCTCTTTTCTTTTCTTTTTGTTTTTGCATTACATAACTTCATATATTTATTCCTCAACAAGCTAAATCCCATATAACAAGTTTATAACAACCTAATAATTACAATAATATAATTCCATAACTTTAAAGAATTTCAGTACTATATTAAGTATGAAAATCACTCACAAACATGTCACAAGTATGCATAATAAGTGGAAGTTGATTACCTTATGCCAAAGTGACTGCATGATACCACAATAATTTAAAGCTCAAAGCTCAAGTCACAAAAAACACAATCAATCTACACAATTAATTTAATTAATTATTAATATAACGATAACCAAAACCGTCATACATGAATTTAAATAAAACTCATTATCTAAACAGATTTCCTCCAACAACTTCTAATATTCATATTTCCTTCTAAATCTTGAATCCAATTCATTACATAATCAGTATAGGTTTCAATAAACTAAAATAAGTCATGAAACTCAAATTTAATCTATATAAATATTACATTTATCCCAAATAATAAAACGATTATATATAAAAAAAATTATTTTAAATTCTCAATTTATCCATTATACAAATCTAAACTGATTAGATCATACTACTATTTTATTTCTACAATCCTATAGTCATCTATCGCCAAAACTCAAAACTGATACAAACCTTAAACTTAAAATTTACTTTATTGTTCAAAGAAATTATAGCATGAGATAGATTCAACGTAGTAGAAAAATTTTCATGAAAGAAATTAGGTGGTTTTACATATCAAAATAAATTCTAAAGTTTGTAAAGCTTCAATAGAGGAGGAGCGAACGCGACGGCAAAGAAAAAGAGAGGAGAACCGAAATAAAAAGAAGCAAGCCGCCGCCTCATACGACCTAAATTAATATTCTGGCTAGAATTACGTAATAAGGCACATGAAGGAAAATTACAATAATCTACTTCATATTATAATTTTCTTCGCACTTCCTCCTTTTCTTTTCTCCATTTTTTTAAGATATATTGGATAAATTCATATTGCTCCAATAATCAAATGATAAATTTTAATTATCATAAAATAATTATTCTTAAATATAGTAAATTTTAGAAATAAAAATTTTACTATGCTACAACTTTAATGGTAGGAGATAGACGAAATATAAAACATTAGGGTTTTAAATTTAAACATTCAAAGGCTATCAGATCATATGCAATTGACTTAAAATTCAGGAAATTTTATGCATTTAAGCCCGTAAAAAATTACAGCCATGTCGCCTTCTAGACTTATCACCTATGTAAGGTTGCAAATAACTATAAAAAATTAAAAGTTGACCAGTAAAGAAAGTAGAATTATCACTACATTGTATGCGTCACAGAGTGATCCCATAAAACACGTCATATAACCACCATTAGTAGAGTTCTTGACTTTATATTGCATGTGGAAGAAAGACCTCAAAATATATAAATACCATATCACTTTTTTTTTACTTGAAAGAATACCTCATAGTCACACTCCATTTGACACGATTCATTTTTTATTCGTGTATCCATATGTAAATAGCGCAGCTTTTAATTTTTTTTTCTTTACTGATTTTATATTGTATGTGGAAAAAAGATTAATATATTTTCGTATGTATGTTTCAAAAACCTCAACACTCAATCTAATTATCCACTTTTTACCCAGAGACTTGAAGCGATCATCATGTGTAATTTTTAAATATTTTGAAAAATTATATTAAAGCATAATAACATCCTAATAAAATTAAGGTTGTTTTAGTTTATACGAAATGTTCATACCTCACAGAAGTGTTGATTTGAATTTTATTGCCGATATATTCTTTAAATATAATCTTTAATTGCCGATTAGTTTATACGAAATGTTCATAACCCACTAGTGTATAATCTTTAAATACTTTTGCGTATATTCTTTGAGGTGTGACATATGTTCTTGTTGCTGTGAGCCCATATCTCAACAAAACTTTGTTTAATACATTTATTGGTATGATGTGCACATAGGATTTCGTAAAACAATTTGTTGACGAAACGTAAAAATCTTGGCAAAAACTGTAATGTTTTATTTTTTTGTTGAAGCATTATGTTTTATTGGTATTGAATACCACAACCGATTCTTAATAAAGGAACTAGCTGGGAGTTTGATTTAGTCTTAATTATAAGATGTCAGTTAATATTGTTTCTCAAATTTGTTATTTTTTTTAAATTATAATTTATCTAGTCTATAAACGATTATGTTACATGAGGTATTTTAGACAGACCATGTTACCTTTTGTTATAATACATTTCTATATTTTTTATTAAGTCCAGACAGTGTCTACAAGGTTTTACGCGTAATCATATCAAATGTATTTAGGATTTTACGCAGCTGATCCAAAACTATGAAGTAAAGCTCATATAACATTTGTACATATTTCACTGAAAACAAAACTCACATAAATAATATTGTTGAATTTCACAAATGAATGTTTTTGTCAACACTAAGATAACTAATTGATGATTGTTAAGAAAAATATATAGTTAAATTAATTATTTATAACAAATAAATGTAACCTCTCTTAAAACATATGTTGGGTCTGTTTAGATAAACGGTGGGAGAAGTAACTTTTTCCTTGAATGTATTTTGAAAAATGACTTTTGAGTAAAAGTTAGAAGATGTGATGTGATTTATGTTTGGATAAATGTTGGAGAGATGATTTTTTATGAAGAGGAAACTTATTTGAATAAGCATTAGAGAAGTGACTTAGGTGGAAAATTACTTAAAATGACATGATTCTCATTAAATACTCCATATTCATATATATATATATATATATATTATATCATGATATAATTAGGGAAAAATGAAAAACAAAATGGAATAAAGGAAAACATATGTAAATTAAATACCATTGAAAAGCAAAATTATTCAATAAATCAATGAATTAATATCCAAATCAATGGCTATGCCAGGTAATACCAATTGGAGGTCCAATTTTTTCACCCTCAAACGGTTATCATGTAAGCTTGACTTTAATACACCACTATCTTCATTAAAATCCCAACATTAATCTCCTTTCCATCACTTTAGTATTCTCCACTAATAATATCTTCCTTTTAATACACATTTATCCCGGATTTAATTCTTTGAACCGGTTATGTTGTAACTCAGTAACTATAAGAAAGAAGTGAAAGACAGTTCATTTTGAGGATGAAGAAGATGCAAGGGCTGAATGTGGTCAACCTATAGCTAGCCCTCCACTCTCTCTGATCAGATTAGGGAAATCTGAAAACTACAAGGAAAAGGAGCTCATGTTGAAGAAAAAGCCGTAAGAGGAAGAAACCATATAAGAAGTTCAAGTGCATAAAGATAAACATGATAAAGGAACACTAGAAGATGACAGCATAGCAGCAAGGGCATCATATAAGGGCAAGCAAATGGAAGATAAAGTGGAGTCGAGCGCACAAGGAGCTTCTCAGCCTGGAGGTAAGGAGGTAACTTCTAAAAATCTCCCTTTCCCTAAACCTTTATTTGATGGTAAAAAGAAATTTGATTCTAAATTTGTAAATGACACTTATACATTGTCCCACAAACTTGAAATCAATATGCCTATGGTTCAGTTTCTAAAAGGGAATCCTAAATACATTAAGTTGCTTAAAGAATTATGTGATAACAAGAAGAGATTTAGGCCATTAGAAAGAATTCAAGTTAGTGCCAATGTATCATCCCTGTTTAAGGCAAAATTATTGATCAAGTACCAGGACCCTAGATCCCACACCATCCCATGCACAATACGCAAATTTTATATTAAGGGTGCGTTGTTAGATTTAGGAGTTGCAATTAATGTTATGACTTGGTCAGTATATTCAGTCTTAGGCATCAATGGCCTCAAAGACACCAATGTAGTGCTACAACTAATGAATAGATCCATTAGGTACCCCAAGGGAATTATAGAGGATATCCTAGTTCAAGTTAAGGACTTAGTGTTTCCTGCTAATTTTTATGCGCTGGATATGTCTAATGAGTTAGTTAATGAAAGGACCATTATCCTAGGGAGACCTTTCCTCCAAACCTTTAAGACTATCATAAGTATAAAACATAACTGTATCACAATGGAGGTAGGAGATCATGTAGTCACATTTAACATGAATGAAGCCACTCGGTATCCTTTCGATAATGCTACTTTAATGGGTTTGAATGACATTGATTGAAGGTATTTCATTTTAATATTTTAACATAAATATTTTATAGAATTAATTGAAAAATTCGTTTATTTCAATGAATCTCATTTATTATACAAACCTTAATTTTCAATTATGAAAATATTACATTTCTAGGATTAATAAAAGTATTCTATACACATTTATCAATTAATTTCTTGTTGATTATATTCTAATAATGTGATTAAATATTTATTATAATTATTTCATTAAAAGAATATGAAAAATTGGTGATAAGAAATACTATAAAATTGAAATGCCCCCCAAGTATTTTGCATGAAGTTTAAGAATAAGCCGTGTTGAGGGGAGAATTTCACTTGATCCCTAGATGTAACTTTATTCCAAATAAAAATTAAAAAATTATGAAATTATACTGTAGCACCAAAAGACCAAAGCGAAATTATGTTTTGATGGTAAATGTGTCAGCCCCAAAAGTTAAGGGTTGACAAGCATGAAATGCGAGAAAAATCTCACATTCCATATGCTTTGGAATCAAAATTACTTGACATATTTTTTATTTAGGGTGTGACTAGCATGGAATGCGAGAAAAATCTCACATTCCATATGCTTTGGAATCAAAATTACTTGACATATTCTTTATTTAATAACGGTACAATATCTTGGTTAGGATTATAGTTTCTCCACATTAATACACCATTCCAGTTCGTACATAAATATTCTCCTTAATAACAAAATGAAATGTAATAGGGACCATTAATATCTCCAAAATACCATTTTCAAGCATGCATAGAATATATATATATATATATATCATTTAAATATAATTTCTTTTCACCATATCTATGCATGAAATCACAGTAAATAATTAAATACTCAAAATAATGCAATGATCAAAATTCTAAAAGTTTTCCTTCCAATTTCCACAATTAAATATTCAATATAGGCAAAATTTGAAGAATAATGAATACCCTAAAGTAAAATCCTCAAACCTTACTCCTTGCAATATCAATGAGAATATTAAATAATTAACATAAAAATTTCATCGATAAGATTAGGCTCAAAATGTGGTAACTAAATTTAAAATATGAAAGGTAATAAAACATACTTTATAAAAATTATAATAAGGAACGTTATTTACTCACCTGATAATCTCAAAAGATATAGTTTACTCAACTACTCTTCCTTTCTCAGCCAAATTGGGAATAGACGAAGTATTGTTCAAATGAACAGTGAAGAATCTTATGGTCCAAAGAAGGTGATGAAAAGCTATGCATACAAAGCTTAAATTGGTTCAAGGAAGCTTTAATCTTATTCATGGCTTTATTTTATCGGTAAAAATCGTGATTATTCTCAATCTTGACTCAACCCTCAAAACCCAAAATGATAAAAATGGACAAATCTGAAGGTAAAGGAATGTTCAAGAGACTCACCTAAACCCGAATCCTTACTTGTATTAACCAAAATGTACTCCATCGGCGAGAACCATCTTTGCCAAATCAACACTCACTCTTCCTCTCGCGCGACACACTCTGATATCAAAGAAGGATCAAGAATGAATGAGGCTTCCTGGGGGTTTAAGTGATGGGAGGGTGAAATGACATTTTTTCCCTCCACACTTTTCCTCCTTACACAATAGTCCCTCTTCTCTGTTTTTTTTTCAAACCGATCCCTTTTTTTTATACTGGATGTTACAAAATGACTAAAATCTCATCTAGATAATTGTTATTTTGTTATTTTTAGTTGTTAAAATGTTTATTTGTTCTTGTAAATTCACATAGAACACTTATAAATTTTTGTACAAACTGATGTAAATTATGGAATTTACCTATGTGGAATTTGCATATCTTAGGAAAAGACATCACTACCCCTAAGTCCAAAAATGGAACTCACCTTACCAACGCATTTCTTGGTCAAATATAGCGAATTGTAACTTGAGTATAAGAAATGCCTAGTTAACTATATAAAATTCACATATATGCAAATTAATATCCCTAACTTCCAAACAATGGGATCCTCTTACCAATGCATTTGCAGGTCAAGTAGTGGATTGCAACTTGAGTATAGGGAATATCTAGTAAAATATAGGAAATTCACATATATACCAATTAAGAATCTTGTAACTTCCAAAAAACGAGACTCTTCTTACCAACGTATTTCCAAGCCAAGTATAACGAATTGAAGTTTGAGTATAGAAAATACTCATTGAAATATAAAAAATTCACATATCTACAAAAGAAAGAAAAAGGTAAATAAGTAAATTTATAACATGTTGAAATCCCAAATTGATGCCTCCAGTCTGATTTGAAATTTTGTATATTCAAAACCATGATTGTTCTATATATATATTTTAAGGGTATTATTGAGAGATTTTCCCAATCTTTACTTAGTTGCAGAAAAATCTCCCCAAAGTTTGAAACATGCTTACTTGGGAAAGCAAATGTGGGATTTTTGCCTTCTGTCATATTCGAGAAATGTGTATCATTTTGGTTTTAGCCTCTCAAGAAATGTGTGTTGTTTTAAGTTTAGGCTCCTCATGTTTGGATCCTTCCATTTAGCCAACCAAGCACAAATGACTCAAATTGTACTAATTGTTTTCATTTTCATTTTTTTCTTGGTCAAAATAGTGTTAGCTTTCTTTCCATAAGTACATGTATCTTTTTATTGAAGACAATCATGTTCAAAATACTGTCGGGAACTAAATGTGGGCACCTCTTCTAGCAGGAATTTAAACTTTGGTTCATCATGTTATATGGGACTAACCTCCCTCTGGTGACTCATCCCTTATTGGTAAACATGCATATTGGTGACTAGTAGGAGTGATGCATATTATCCAAGCCCAATATTTTGATCGAGGATGATCATGTTTAAAGACATTGAAAAAAACTATAGGACCTTAATAGAGTATCTCTCTCTCTCTCTCTCTCTCTCTCTCTCTCTGACAACTTTAATAGAGTATTTTTCAGTGAAGGGTAATTTCATGTCTTTATTGAAAGACATTGATAAAGTATTTTTCAGTCAAAGATAATTTTATATAACCAAAATACCTTGTATTCACATTAAAAAATCGATTTTCACAAGTCCAACATATGTTTAATTATTGATAAACGATACATTAATAATTAACTATCACAATTTTTAATTTTGATGAATTTCTATAAAATTTACATAAACATGTGTCCGAATATTAAGCTTTTTATATTCTACAATGTGTATAAAATATTATACACATATATTAAAGGGCTTTCATAAAGTAACATCGAATAGAAATGATTGAAGAAAAAAACTTTATCGAAACCAACACATTTTTTTATAATTAATTGGTTAAGCTAATATTTTCTTTTAATATCTAGCTCCTAAAGTTAAAATTGGCTTCCCACCTCTACTTCAATGAAATATTCTTAGTGAGTTTTGTTTATGGGCTGCTTATTCACGATTTAAAGATGGACAACTAGCCAAAAAGAGAGAGAATGTGTAAATAAGTGTTCGGTAAAAATTTTGAAATGGCATCCAATGCCCTGATGATGTTAAGTCATCAATACAACCGCATATGATCTATTTACTATAACGTTACAAAATCATATTCACTTAAGTTGAGATAAAACTTCTCTCACATACTTATCTTGTAAACTGTAAATCAAACCTTAAAAACATAGCGCTAAACATAGCGCTATCACCCGCCAGTTTATTTTTAAACGAGTTTCGGCTGTCCCGAACCCGGGGTGCAGCCCATTTGGGCCCGAAATAAACGGGCTGCCTGAAAACCCGCTGGATTGGGCAGGTTAATGGGCAGCCCGTTTATTTATTTATTTATTTTAGAAAAAAACCTGCTGTAGCCTGCAACTGCAAGACCAACTGGAAAAAAAGAAACAAAGAACGGCTAAGACTCACACATAGACATAGTGAGCAGTGGCAAATCACAAATGGCATTAACATTAATTTAACATACATATTATATGACAATTACACAAAAAACATGAACTGATAAACATAAATCAACAATCATCATTCAGCAACATCTTACATCATTAAAGTTAATGCAATAATCTCAATAAACACAACATATTCTCATATCATTACAATAATCTCATCAATCATCATTAATCCATGTCATCAAAATCATCAGCATCATCTTCAGATTCACTTGCAACACTTAAATTTGAAGCTCCAACTCTTGAATCTTGCTCTACAACAAAGAAAAATAAATTAGATTCATTAATATTGAGTAAAAAGATAATATACAGAATGAAAAATCTAAAGAGATTACCAGTAACAGCACTTGCACTTTCTTCAACATTATCTTCATCCAAATCAATGACTTTGGGTGGATGACCAGTACGTAGCCAATTTTGAGCACATAGCCTCAGCCATATTTGAAGATAGGGAACTTCTAAAAGTATCTAGGATTCGACCACCAGTACTAAAAGCAGATTCTGAAGACACTGTAGAGACTGGTGCAGCCAACAAGTCATGTGCAATGAGATGAAGAACTTTAAACTTGCAAGCATTCCTTTTCCACCATGCCAGAAGGTTAAATTTTGAATCACCAAATCCAATTAAATCGGATTGAAGATATTCATCAACCTCAGAAACATGCTTAGGCTTCTTAGATATTGTATTTGCTGTGGCTAAAAACTTCTGGAAGGTAGGATCAATAGCAGACAATGATACCTCCTCAAGTTCATCCTCAGGAGTTGACTCATTACACTTACACCACCACTATCATCCACCTTTTTTCATGGCTGCGAATGCGATCCAAGTGCATCATTGATTGGATGGACATTAACTACATACTGATCATATAGTCGATGCAAGACATTAATAACCTTCTTTAATGTGGCCTCATGCCTTGCAAGATCAGGAAAAATCTTTTCAAAAGCAATCTCAACATAGGTCACTTTGTATCTAGGGTCTAGTATCACTGCTACAACCAATAAGGGATTCAGTTTCTCCATATTGCCCCAGTACTTATCAAACTTTGATTGCATCCTATTAGTCATGCCAGACAACAGAGAGTATTCATTATTTGCACATTTATGATGGTTTGATTTAATTGCAACTATATGTATAAAGCATGTGTTTATTGTCACATAATTGGATCCAAAAAATTTCAAGGTCATTGAGTAAAACAAATTTAAGAACACAAGAAACTCCTTTGCAACACCCCAATCATACCACTAGCCTCATCTCTTTCATCATCATCATCATAATCATCATTTAAGTCATCCTGAACATGACCACTTGAATTAAATCTAACTTTCTTTTTAAAGTAGTTCTTGTAATCTACATCTTCTTCCTCCATTCTATTAAAAGCTTTAATAAATTTTACAGCACTCTCAAACATTAGATATGTCGAATTCCACCTAATAACATAAAGAATATGTTGTTAATTGATTCAAAATAAATATCATAATGTTGTAACTAAAACAAATTTATGGTGCTCATTATTTAAATTACCTTGTGGGAACATCAAAGCACAATAGACCCTTGGAATCAAATCTCTCTTTCACAACAAGCTCCTTGAATCTATTCAACCTTGATGGAGATGACTTCACAAATTTAATTGCATGTCAAATGAGCTCAATAGACCTATTCATGTCTTTGAGTCCTTTAGAAACAATTAGATTCAAAATGTGAGCAGCACATCTCATATGCATAAATTCACCATCAAGTACTAGGACATTCCAACTTCTCAAACGTTTTCTCAAATATGCAACTCAAGTATTATTGGCAGAAACATTGTCAACTGTAATTGTCATAACTTTGTCAATGCCCCAATTCAATAAGCATGTTTCAATTTCTTTTCCAATTGTATCCCCTTTGTGGTCTTCAATAACACAAAAATTCAAAATTCTCTTTTGCAAGATCCAATCATCATCAATCCAATGAGCATTCAAGCACATATAATTCACATTTTGTATTGAAGTCCAACAATCTGTAGTAAGGGACATACAGACTCGAGATCACTTAAAATATTTCTTCAAATTTTTTGCCTCCTCTAGATACAATTGGTAGCAACCCTAGCAACTGTCCACGGTGAGGGGACTTTAAATCTTGGTTCAAAGTCTTGCATCATCTCTTTGAAACCCTCCCCTTCTACGATTCGAAAAGGCATCTCATCTTTTATGATGAATTTTACAAGAGACTTTCTACGCTGCTCTTCATTGTACACATGGTGAGTCACTGTTTGACTAGAATTAATTGAAAACAAGGATTGTGACTTGCTTGCTTTATTTGGATTTTTTGGACACTTTTGAAAATAACGTAGTAATTGTTTGGTCCCATGGTTAGATGGGTGGCTTGCATAATCTTGCCCACAATAGTTGCACCGTGCACGATGTTGACCTTTCGTTTCAGATAATAGCAACCTTTTCAAATGGTTCCATGCTTCAGATGTTTGCCTCCTTTTCCTTGTTGGTGCTTTTCCCTCATTGCCTGTTGTAGCCTCATTGACCGTGGCATTATTAACTTTAGTGTTCTCCTTAATCATTGGCACATTATCCCCAGTGCCAGTGGTAGTTGTCTTTATGTTGCTAATGCTATGACTCATTTTCTTTTTCACATCAAAATCAATAAGAAGTACAACAATAACAAACCTTAAGAAGTTATGATAGTAACAATTGACAATAGTATACCTACATATTTCACATTAGTTTATATATATACGACTACAAATTTAAACAAAGTCGCATCTACCACTAGTTCAAATACACACAAAAAAGGGAGAGAATTAGGTATGTGTTGGTGTTGCATGGAGAGATTGAAAAGGGTGGTGATAAAAAACACACACAGAGACACTTGAAGGACACTAATATTTTGTGGTAAATTTGAACAATGTTGAATAAAGTCTAAAATGGGGAAGAATTCTTATGTGGATATGAGGAGAATGTTGGAATATTCTATCCCATTTAATTCAATAAGTCATAATGGGGAAGAATATTTCAATGTATATATTTTTCAAAGAGATTCCAACTTATTGCTATTGGAAAATTGTATGAACCGTAATCTTTCTTATGTAACCTCCGACAAGATCGACTATCATTTTGATATTTAATTTCACACTTAATTAAATATGCCTTTAATTTTATGCTACCAAGACTTGTCATGCTTTCATTATTGCTCCAGATACGCATTATTAAATATACAACAACACAGCAAAGTTCTTCTACTTGTTCATAAATGGAGTATATCATGCATGCTCATTCATAAAAACCATTAAACCAACACAGGAATAGGCCAACTGAAGTATCAAAGCTAGATCAACAAGACACTAAAAATTAATCAAACCTTGAAATCAAAGCTACAACAACAACTTAATCTATTTCGAACATGCAATGATGCAAAGCAATTAATCAAAGCTTGGAATCAATTACCAATTGAATTGAGTAAGGAAGCAATTAAACAAAAGGTGAGGATTGAGGAGGGCACGACGAGCAAGAAGGCGAGCTGTGAGTTTGCAACAGTGCGACCTGCGAGCACGGCTGGCGGTTGGGTGATGGCCAATGGTGACGAGCACGGCTGGGCGATCGTGACAGGAAAGCAGAGACTAGACAGCATGATGAGCAGCACGAGGGATTGGGCGAGCAAGCAAAAGATAAAGCAGAGCCGTTGAGCACAACAGACTAGGCACGACTAACCGGTGACTCGGAAGGGCACGACGACTGGTTTGCACGAGCAAGACAGGACATCATAGGATAGCTACACAGAACGAGACTGGAGCTTAGAGAGACAGAGATGCTTTCGCTTCGTGGCGCCTTTGCTTGCCTTGCCCAGAGTTTAGAGAGACAAAGATGCTTTCGCAGTGCTAGAGCTTAGAGAGACTAGAGATCTGGAGCTTAGGTTATTTGGTCTTAAATTCAAAGATTTTTTTTTAAAAAAATAGTAAATCGACGGGCACGGGCAGCCCGAAGCCTTGCCCATGCCCCGTCCCATTTATCCTAGTGCCCCGCCCGTTTAAGCCTGCCCGTTACGGGCTACTTTTTGGGCGGGCCCAAATGGTTAAATATCGTACCGGACCCAAACAGGCTCACCAGATTCTGGGTCTCTTGCTCAACCCTAGCAAAAAGTTTAAGCTGACAGTAGATGCACACCCCAATTTTGTTAACCCAAATTGGACACGGGTCTATCAGTCTCCTACAACTTTGTGGTCTTCTTGTGGAACTCGATTTACACTCCCTAAACCCAAGACGCACCATTCCCTTCTTCTTAAAGAAGATTTGTCCTCGAACCTATTTTGACGGAAGTGAGATTCAAATCTGTGCATGCTTTGATACCAAATCTTATGAACGAATTGTTAACCATCTTGCCAAAAGTTTAAATCATATTGGAAATGTAATTTGCATTGCCGAATCCAAACAAGCAAATAATCACTTCCACTTTTAAACATTTTAAGCAACTTCTAACCCATAAGTTAGAAGGGCTACAATAGTGGGTCCAAACCTAATTTATAGGATGATGAATTTTTAATCCATAGTAATTAGTGATGCATCCTGCGCAAAAAGCGACCAATGATTCGGTTTGGTTGCTTTGATATCGTGTCAAATTCACTGCCGTTAGATTATACGTACGGGGCAGATTGGCGTAATTGAGATGCACTGCAGGCCAACGCGATGTAGGTGATATGCTTCACCTTCCCGGGGTGACTTTCCCCCGCCAATTTGCTTCAACGAACCATATTCCCTCCCTGACCCCAAGAAATCTTCTTCGTTCTTCCTCACTCACTTCAGTTCGCGCGCGACCAAAAATGGATAAATATTTAGCCCATTCCAAATCCGCCACCGAGAGTGCTCGCACCTTTAGAAGGTAAATTTGTTCCGCTTATACTGGAGTTTCTTAGGTAGTCTATTCTACAATCGTTGTGAAATCTTATTTTGGTTGAAAGGTGTATTTGGAAAAGGGAATCAATAGAAGTAAACGGAAGATTCGAGCCTAGTCATCGACATCAGATGCTTGATCTGTTAACTAGTTCCTATTCTCAGGTGCGTCAAGTTCTGCTTATGTTTTCTTTAATTGAATCTTTTTTTTTTTGGTTGAAATTGCTAGTTGTTGAAGTTTAATCGTTTATGCTTAATTCTGTCAAGGTTGGGGCTTTCCCTCATTTGTATCATGTCAATGTCAATGACAATGCAGAGCCTTGCGAATCTCATGTATGTTTTATTCAAGTCATGAAGTTTCCTTCTGGCAAGTCTACAAATTAATTTCTTTCGCTTTCATGATTTATGTCTAGCTAATGTCTTGGTCATGCTTTTTTAGGAGAATCGACATTTAAGTGAGGCATATATGGCTCGCAACTTGTCATTTAGGAAGTCAGTCTCCAATTCTTTGTTTTTGTCTCGTGAAATCCATTCTGATCAACATGCAACGTGTATTCAATTGTTTAAATCATTGGTGTTGTCTGTAGTGATGCTTTTCAATATTAAAAATAACTTAATTTTGTTTTCTAACAGCCAAGGCATCTCTGCGGTAGACTTCGACAATAAGGTAATATATAGGCTAGTAGTTACCTCTGCAATCATGCAACCATGGAATGTAACAAACAAAAAAATGAATTGATGATCAAGTCAGCGATTGAATATCATTGCAAATTTCTAGTTGACCTGTTAAATAATTGTGTGGCTAGAGTTGAACAATCAATACTTTTCAGGTCAACTATTCTTCCATGAAAAGAATTGGATTTTTTTCAATGAATTTGTAAACCATGATGTAACTAGGTTTCATAGATAATCAATCTGAAGATTTCAATTGGCTGATCAACCCTCAAAGCCTACGGCACTAAATTCAAATGTCTGTGGATGTTGACAGGCTGAACATTGTTTGTGTACCACAATTTTTGCATAAATTGAATTATATTTCTTGCATCGGTAATTGCAGATATGATTTTTCAAGTGAATTTTCTTTTTGTTTATTGCAAGGGAAAGCACAGTTAATTTCATGAAATTCTTGCTGCTATTCTGTTATTTTTTTTTTGTTTAATTTTAATACTTTAATGATCCATTCATACTATTTTTGGGTCTGAATTCTAGGGAATGCACTTGGTCTCTGTGACAAGATCAGGTTGTTTAACAGTGCATGACTTTGAATCCCTATATTGCCGGGCACATGAGTTAACCTGTAAGTTCTTCTTCGGCAGTATTCTGTTTTTTATAATTTTTAAAATGCTGTTCTGACTAAAAAATTTTAAGTGCAAAGCAAAAAAAGTGTCCATGCTTTGTGAGCCAAATCCTAGATTTCTTACATTCTAGGGCATGAGGACACAATTGTGCAGTAGTCATTATTATTCTTTCATTAATTTTCCTGGTAGGCTTGGAAGAAGATGAAAGCAAGCATTTAATGCATCTCTCACTAAATCGACAACTTGATGTTGCAAGATGGAATCCACTTGACCAGGACGAGGTTTTCACTCGGTTAAAGTTTATGCTTACTCAGCATTTTACATCCAACATCATGATTAAAGATAATTTACTCGAATTGTATCTACCACATATTATGGAAATTTCTTTGGTTTTAACTTTTATTTTCCTTTGCATTATTCTGACAAATCAGAACCTTTGCTATATGAAGTTAATGTATACATGGACTCTTTCACATCTTGCTGTTTTAGGTTGTCTGTGCATCTGTAAAAAGCAATGAAGTACTCATATTTGATGTTGATTATATCTCTCCTGAACCAGTTGAAGTAAGTCTCTGCTCTCATATGATATTTAATCCTATTCTTTTCTCTTTGATGTTGCAGACATTGATTTTATTTTTTTTTCCCCAATGTATATCATTCAGAAATCAAATTGGTCATGTACTTCAGCTTTTGCATAGCACAATTATGATTTTTTTTGCTCTGAATTGTATCATGCAGGTGTTAAGAACAAGACAAATGGCCACATTACATGAATCTAGCATTCATAAAGGTCTATCCGATGTTGCCCTCATGGTAAATGAGTCAAAGTGAGTGAGGCCTTAATTGAATGAAATTACTTTTGTTTTCTTTAAGATGGCAGGAACTGCTTGTGCTGATGTACTTAATTTGTGATACAATGCCCGCTCATTTTACTAGCGATAATGTCTAAACTTGTTGCGTATGGTAAAATGTTCTCACCATTTTGCTTGTTTTGTTGTCAAACTTGATTCATTAACAAGTCTATCATCACAACAGAAGGGATGGTATCTACTTGTTTGACTGATGATGGATGCTGCTTTCCTGTCCCTTAGTTTGATTGTTTTTATCCTTGCATAGTCATCCATAAAATAGTTTGGAAGCATTCTAGGATGATGTTTCATACACAATGATCTCATTTTAGTATATGTGCTTCGACAGAAAACATAGTTTGCTTGAAATATTTGATTGAGGGTTTTTACATCTTTTTGGCAAACATGAGCTTCCGTTAGTCCTAAATCCTGGTCCTTTATGACTTATCAGGTTATTTATTTATTTTTGACATCATACAAGAATGCTTCAAGGCCCTTACTTTCAATTTGGGATGTTAATAAGCTATCTGTACTGACATATGAACCCCACCTTGGGAGACCGAGAGAGACTGATTGTATGTTCTTAAGATATCTTATGTCTTATAATTTTCCTGAGATCATTAAACAATTTTTTTTTCCAAGTCATGATTACTGATAGTAATGGAACCAATCAATCATAGTTCTGACTCTCCAGTTCTAACCCTTGTTGGTTATTTTCTCCAGGATACTTGCTTCTGATACACATGGTCGGATCAATGTATGGGATAGACGAGTGAAAGCTCTCCCTTGTCTTGAGCTTGCATCTAGTCCCTCTGGTATGCTTAACAGCATCCAATTAAACGCAGACAATCAGGTTGACTGTTGTGTATAGATTCTATAATGTCATTGAGTTTTTTATGCTTTTCTCAACTTTGTGTGTTCATATTTAATGTTTCCCAATGAGTTGAAATAGTTCTAGAAGCAGGAATGTGTATCTAAAAGTTCAAAACTTGTATATCACCTATGAATTCCCGAGAATCTTGTTATTTTGAAAAATACATGCCTTTCATATGGTCCAACAAAACTAATGCATAACCATGGCCTTACAAAAACTCTAGTGGGTGAAACACATGAATTAGCACTTATGTGTGTTTGATTTCTCCAGTTTTTGATACAAGTCTTATTCAATTTTATTTCCTGTATTTATAGTACTGGAAAATTATTAACAAGAAATATTTCCTTTTATTGCAGATAATTTTTGGTGCTGGGAAGCTTGGTATAGTGTACGTGTGGGATATTCGGGGTGGAAGAGCATCTGCCACTTTCCAAAGTCACAAAGAGGTTGTAGCTGGGAGTATTTAGCTGCTTATAGCTCATTGATATTCACTATATCTAAGAAGGGAAAACGAGAAAGCAGTGATGAAGCCAAGGACTTTTTATTGGCTGAAGCAAAATAACATACAAGTTAAAGAGCTTAGTCAGTTCTAAAGCTTGTGACTTTGTGATATAATCAACAGTATTGCTTGAAATTATGTCTTTCAGAGTTGAGAAAGAGAATACATCGTCCTATGCAAGTTAACAGCTTCTACTAGTTTTAAACATTTCAAATTTAGTTTATTCATAAAGACTCATATGAAACATACAATGAGTTCTTATATGGTGATCAAATCTGTCCATTGTAGGTCTTATAAGCTCACTGGATGACCTGTTATAATACTGCCTTGGTCTTGTGTATTTTTATTAGATATAATCTTGTGACATGTCAAATTCTGTAAGACATAAAGTTATGCCTTTGCGGTATTATCAATATCATCCCTGTTCTATGTTTTTTAGCTTAAGATGCTTGCCCAATATGCTTTCGTTTCTGGGGTCAATTAAGCATTGATTTGTTTGCTAAATCAATTGTGAGATGTATTTTATAATATATAGTTTTCTAATTTGATTTAACTTTTGTTTAGGCATGTCATCCACCATTGACATCATTTCAATTGGCACCACTGATGGATAAGATTGAATCTCTGAAGGTAATATTCCTTACGCTCATTTTTGTCATTGTATAAATCAAAACTGGATTAAAACTTCTTCCTCATTACTGTGTGATGCTGATATATATTTCTAATTTTAAAATCTGTACATGTATAGCTTTTATCTTTATTTCTGTAAGATAAGAACTCAGTAAGCTTAGGCTTAGTAATGACCAAGTGCATGTTTGGGAAACATGCAAAACCTTGGTTTTGAAGAAAAACCAAGGTTTTGAAAAAACTGTTGACAAACATACCTCGAAAATGAAGAATAACTTCTGGGCTCAAAACCATGATTTCAGAAATGGAAGAAAAATATACTCAGATTCTCCAGAATAGCTTTTAACTCTCAAAACCATGGTTTAGGGGTGGAAACCATGGTTATCCAAAAGCTATTCTTTCCAACCTTTTCAGAAGCTATTCTCCAGAATCTATTCTCTAAAAATAACTTTTATGCAAACCAAGACAAAGTTAATCCAAACATGCTCCAAGTCATTTTGAAGTTTAAGCCAGGAAACTTTTGGTCCAAAATGCTTACTTGGCTTCAAAAAGATATTGATAAATTATGGGTTTATTTCCTGTGGTTGATATAAGATTCCTAGTTCCTAATCAAGGTTGGCATACTCAAAGAATTGGGAATCTGGATTTTGTGGGATGATATAAATTTTGATATTACTTGTCTTCAAGTCCTCAGTTTTGCATTGTCAAGTCATAGATTGAAGAAGTAACAAGCTGTTTGTGCTAACCATGGTGTAAGGGGAAACAACAGGATTGGGTGAATTCCGCTTTGGGAAAATCTTAAAACCTTTCTCATGGTGTCTCTATCCCGTGGTTAGTCCTGGGAGATTTTAATGCTTTCTTAAATCCTAATGATAAATGTGGTGGAGCACCTCCGGATGCCCAAACTATGCAACAATTTAATGAATGTATTGAAGAGGCTGGGCTCTTGAAAACTCCTACTAAAGGGGATTGGTTTACTTGGGGAAGGAATGGGCTCCAAGAGAGGCTTGATTGGGTATTCATTAATTTTCAGTGGAAGATCGGGCTTCCAAATACTAAAGTTTATCATGAGCTTAAATTCAAATCAGATCATAGGATTGTGGTGGTTCAAACAGACTGTGTGGGACAGAACTCTATGCAGCAACGTAAGCAGTTCTCCTATCAGGCAGTTTGGAGCTTAGATGAAGACTTTAAACAGTGCGTCTTAACATCTTGGCAAGACAAACATTGGATAGAAGGCCTCAAAAAACTTCAAGTGGAAGCAGTTGATTGAATGAAAGCCACATGGCAAATCTGAAGAGAAGAAAGCAAGAAATTATTCACAGATTAGAAGGTATTGATAAAAATCAAAGACATCACATTCCTTCAGGATTGAGGCAGCTGGAAGTAAAACTGTGGAAAGATTATCATAAAATAGCTGCCCAAGAAGAGCTTATGTGGTTTCAAAAATCTAAGTGTAAGTGGCTTCAATGGGGAGACAAGAATACTAACTACTTTCATGCTTTGACTATTATTAAAAGGAAAAAACAGAGAATCAATGGTTTGCAAGATGAGATGGGAAATTGGGTAGATGATTCAATAGATCTCCAATTTTCCTTGTCTAGATTTGGAAGAGCTGAATAGCCTCTCACGAATGGTGATCAGAATAGAAATTAAAAATGCAGCATTCTCAATGGGAGCTTTCAAAGCACCTAGGCCACATGGGTTACAAGCACATTTCTTCCAGACTCAATGGGAGCAAATTGGAGAAAAAGTCTATCAAATGGTTGAGGAGATATTTCGTAACCCATAGAAAATCTAAGAAATCAATCAAACTAGAGTGGTACTCATCCCTAAAGTGGAAACCCCCAGATTTGTGGAATTAAGGCCTACATCCCTATGCAACGTTAGTTTCAAAATAATTACTAAAATTCTTGCCACCAGATTCAGAGCTGTCATGAATAAACTTATCAGTCACGAGCAATGTAGCTTTATCGTAGGGCACTCTAGTTGTGATAATATTATCATTGCTCCGGAGGTTATTCACACTATGCATGTGAAGAGTCAGAAGAAAGGCTATGTCGCAGTTAAGGTGGATATGGAAAAGCATATAACAGAGTAAATTGGAATTTTATCCAGGACACATTGAGATGTGTGGGGGTGGAAGAAAACCTAATTCACCTCATCATGTCCTGTATCAACTCAGCCTCTATGGCAATCCTATGGAATGGTGAAGGGGGACCCTTTTTCAACCTGACTAGGAGAGTACGTCAAGAAGACCCCCTTAGCCCATACATTTTTGTGCTATGTATGGAGCGATTAGGTCATCTTGTCAAAGTTGAGTGTGAAGCAAAAGATGGAGACCATTCAAATTTAGTAAAAATGGTCCTACAGTATCCCATCTTTTCTTTGTTGATAACCTTATTTTATTCATTGAGGAAAATATCGAGCAAATGGACGAAATAGAAAGGATCATGCCCCAATTTTGTGAGGTATCAGGGCATCGAGTTAATTCAGAGAAATCCAAAATGTTTTGCTCTGAAAACATTCCCTTCAATAGAGTTAGGGAGCTCAGTCAAATCTCGGGAATAGGTGTAACGAGTGACCTAGGTAAGTATCTAGGGGTTCCCCTTCTTCATGCTAGGGTCACAAAAGATATCTTCTCCTCTATCATCCAGAAGGCTCGGAAATGGCTTTCGACGTGGGAAAGTGAATATCTTAATATAGCTGGTAGGTATGTCCTGCTCATATCAGTTTTGGCTGCCCTTCCTAGCTATCAGATGCAATCTATTCTTTTACTAAAAGGAGTCCTTCAAGAGCTAGAACTAGAACCGATAAGGTCTAGGGGTTCATCGTATGTATTTGATTGCTTAGGAAAAGATAATTTTGAAGAAGGAAGAGGGGGGATTGGGATTCAAAAACTTGTTAGCCCAAGTAAGGCTTTCATTATGAAACTATGCTGGGGCATGCTTACTTCACCAAATGCCTTATAGGTTTAGTGCTTCAAAGCAAAATACTAGTATGGTGAAGCTGAGATCCCTGATGTAGATAAAAAAGAGAAGTGAGTCTCGAAAAGCAATTAAAGAAGTTTGGGACCAATTTCTAAAAGGAGTTGGAAAGAAAGTAAATAATGATACCAATACCAGTTTCTGATGGGACCTATGGACTCCATTAGATAGACCTCTTATCAGTTATGCCCACAGATTAGCGAGATTGAATGAGAATGAGAAAGTGGTGGATCATGTTGAGCAATTGCCAATGGAACATTAATAAATGGTACGGTATCTTGTCTCAATGGGTCATTTTGAGTATCAGCAGGATTACTCCACCTGGAAGAAATTCTTAGGATGCTTTCTCCTGGGGTCCATCTAAAGATGGACAGTTTTCTGTTAAGTCAGCCTATGGTTTTATGGCGGGACATACCAACCATCCTTCAAATAACCTATGGCATCAATTATGGCATTGGCAGGTTCCTAAAAAGATCAAATTTTTCATGTAGTAGGTCTCCCATGAGAGAATAGCTACTAACTCTCTTTGAGCAAAAAGAGGGATATCTGATACCGGTTATTGCCCTTTTAATTGTGAGAGAGGAGAGTATCCTACACATCTTGAGAGATTGTCAGAGAGTGAGAGAGACTTGGCAGGGTGTTTTAAAACCTAACATGCTTTTTAGATTTTTATTTCCCCTGGTAATTTGTAGGTTTGGCTTGCTTTGAATATCAAGCATAATCTAGGACGTGGTCGCTTCAATGGGTTCAACTGGACAAGTACTTTTAGTATCATTTTTTGGTTGTTGTGGACCTCAAGGTGCAATTTCGTCTTTAAGGGTGACCACAACGCCCAACGAATTGATACACAAATATCTATATAACCTAATGGAGTGTGCCTCGAATAATGTGTTCAAACACAGGGTCTTCCATACAGATAAGAGAAACGAAATCATGTGGAGACCTCCACCACAGGGAGCAATTCGTGTTGATGTGGACGGATCAGTATGGAGTGATCATCATGCTGCATGTGGAGGAACCATTAGGAACAGTGAAGGAAAACGGATCATGAGATTTCAGAAGTCTATAGGACCATGCTCGATAAAGGAAGCTGAGTTGGTTGCTATCCGAACAAAAATTGAAGTTGGTAGGCAATTGGGGTATTCTAATATTCACTTGTATACCGACTCTTTTGATGCTTTCAATTTGCTCATGAGAGAGTGCTCTCAATCATCCATTGAGAGCTATTACAATGGAGACAAGAGAACTTCTCTTTGGTGATGCTGAGATCGAGCAACATCACATGGATAGATATATCATTAGATGTGCAGATTTTCTTGCAAGAAAAGGTCATTATGTTAACCAGGAGACTGCGCTCGTGCTGGAAGTGCCAGGTGGAAGTGCTCAAATGTACCTTGAAGATCAGCAACATTGCTATATCCCAGTTTGGTCTATATGCTATAATTTGTACCTAGGATCTACTCCTAGTTATTAATTTCTTTTGTACGCATTCAAGCTTTGGCTTGCCTTATTTTCCCAAAAAAAAAAAAGAATTGGGAGTGTAGGCTCCCCAGTTTTTTCCTCAGTATCATAGTGGACTTATTATAGCTCTCTCACAACCATACTTCACGACTCCCTTTAAGTCAGCCTTCTAGTTTGCCAGGATATCAAAAAATCACTGTTATTCTAACTCTAGTTGTTCGAATAGCCTAAATGAAGAATCTCCAATACAGCATAAATTATAACCTGGATGAAGAATCTCCAATACAGCATAAACTATAACTCTAGTTGTAAAGTGAAAATAGATAATTAAATCCTAACTGAATCAATAGACTCCTAAACACGTGACTACAAGCCTGCCATAACTGCTGCAACGTGCTTCACACGTAACTCCTCTCACTACTTCTAGTGTTGTGCTGCCTTGAAATGCCACTCCTGCACTGCTTTCTCCTGTTCGAGGCCTTTTGTTACTCCAGTTATCCATGTCGAACTCTATCAGTACACCCCCTTGAAAATTCACCTCACCCTTGTGGCTGAACATCAGTAATTGACAACAGTGGCTAAATTTTCCAATTGAATCTTGATCATGTGATAGTACACTACCATGCTTCTCCAAGAGTTTCTTATATTGGTAACAAACTTTTGACTGAGCATGGACATACATCGTAGATATTGAATCAACTTACAAAATGAAAAGTTGTGACAAGGACCATATGCTATGCAGCGGTTAGAAGAAGAGTAAATAAATGTCTCAGTTTATATCTTATCTGGGATTCTGGCATTCAGTAACATTGCTTTAATGTTTCATGCTCTCACTGACAAATCACAACTACATGCAAAATGAAGATTTCAATTTTCGTTCAACAGGTTTTAAGCTCCACCAGGTTATGAAATATAATAAGATGTTGGGATTGTACAACAAAACTATTGATTTTGCATACTTATAATTTATGCTAAACCACGAACATTGTAGTGCAGGCGCAATCATGCATTCTTCCAATGGAGATACACTCTATCAGTCTTAATCCATCTTGTCCATATCAGTTGGCATTCCATCTAGACGATGGCTGGTAAGCTAGGGAACTGGCATTTTTCCAAGTTAAGAAAAAGAACAAGAACAGAGACAAAAGTAGTAATGGTAAGCTAGGTAATAGACATTTTTCTAATGTAAGAGTGACCATCAGAATCTTAAATGAGCTCTCTCTAAAATCGTATAGACTAGTTATAAATAAACTAACTATCAGTTATAACAGACAACTGTTCCTTCCCATTTTAATATACCGCCTAACGCATTCTTGTTGATGTACATCTATCTTTGTTACTTTAATTGAGTTTTATGATGTAATAATTTTCCATTATTTCTGATTTTAGTTCAATTTCCTTAATATTTTGATGTAGGTCAGGCGTCCTAGATACCTATAATCTTAAAATTACACATATTCATTGCCCTCCGCCTGCTTGGTCGTAAGTTCATAGCTTGAATTGCTGTATTTAAGTTTATCAAAAGGCCCTTCCTATGAACTCTAATAATTTTGTGTTTACTGTTAATTTCTTGTTAGGTATTATTCTTACGCTTCAGATGAGCTATCACATATAAGAAAGCCTTCATGGTTATCCACATGTTCGGTGAGAATTTCTGATGCACTTTTCTTTTTTTCACTTATCTTTTTCCCTTCAATCTTTCTTCATAGTGCTAACATTTTCTCCCTAGTTTTTCTTTTTGGAGGAATTATTATGAAGTCCCAAGAAGAGAATTAATTACTCAAAAGTTCAATAACAACTAAAAAATATGCAATGACAAGCTCCTCACTTGTCGTTGAGACTTTTTAGTAATTTAGTCATTTCTTTGGGACCTCATTCATTGTAGTTCCCCTCTCTTTGTGCATGGCACTCAAGTTAGGACTGCATATCTTATTGTATGAACTCCATTTACCTTTTTAATTAAGGAAAAGGACATCGAAAGACCTTGGTAGAAAAATAATGACACTCAATGTCCCTCCATTCAGAAAAGGATCAAAATTCTTTACTGATTTTGAGAAAAGAAAGTGTACAGACTGAAATACCCCTACTCAGTTGGAAACACAATCTTTTAAAAACTAGTAGAATAGTTCTAAAAGATAGAAGCTTAAGTTGTGTAAATTATTAATCTTCCACTATTTTCAACTGCATTGTTTATGATGTGATAAGATTTCTAGATTTTACAACACAAATCTGAAAAAATGGGTCTTGAGTTTTTAAGTTTTAGGACTAAACTTTCAATTCTTACAAGTCATGGTGTTTTCAACTGAGCAGCGGCATTCTAGTCCATAAGATTTATTAATAAAATCAGTAAAAGATCTTGGTCCTTGAATTTCGTTTCTTAAGCTGGGGATCTTGAGTGTCGTTATATTCCTACGAATGTCCTTTCTTGTCATTTTTCCTCTTAATTACTTTATGGACTTTGCAAGCTCCCCTACACCCCCCCCCCTCAAAAAAAAAAAAAAAACCCCAAC
>QFDD01001799.1:0-19421 GCA_006871305.1 Vachellia collinsii | reverse complement strand
AAATCAGTAAATTTTTTTTAGATGATTAAAAAATATAAATAAATCATTTAATTATAATATATATTATAAAATTCTTATGTGTATCTTTATATTACATATAAGTTTATAATTTAAACAAATTAATTCGGAGAAAAATGATAAACTTGTAAATTAAATAGTTTCCTTAATATAAAAAAAAAGTTAACTGATTCTTATATTAAAAGTTGGATAGTATTATACTAAAAAAAAGATTATTCTCCACAATTATTTCTCAAAAATGCCCCTGGATAACTTGTACAGTCAATATCGCACCTAATATTAAATTGTCCCCAGAAAAATACCATTACTTGAGCTTTCTTTGGCCTTCATGAAGCCTCTACACAATTATTCATAAGGTCTCAGAACATGATCAGCATTCAATAGGCGTCCACTTTTTCTTTCAAGGACTTGTCCGAAATCATCAATCTTAAATACAAACAAATATTTTTCCACCTGATATGGATTTTATATTATCCTGTTACTTCAAAAACACATTTTTTTATTTTGATTAAAAAAAAAACACATTTGTACGTCTTACTAGACGGAATCCTTCTTCCACGTTTGTCTCTTATAATGCAAAATATTACTTGTTTCTTCTTCTTTTTGTCCAGATTCGAAATCGCGTGGACTTCACCTTGTCTATTTCAGAATCACAATAACTCATAGGACCCAAAATTCCAGTAGCCAGGACAGGAAGATTGGTTGGCTGCTTGGAAATGTTCAGTGTGAAGAAAAAGACTACGAGCTGAAAACAAGTAATGGCGCGCGTCCTGACGCAGCTTGCATAGGTGCGGGTTGAGTGGCGGGGCGGCGGGAATGGCCTCCAGCCCTCCACTATCTTTGCTTTCCATTCTTAGTCTTCCCGTCGCATATTAATATTTATTCTCATTCACCGTTCGTCTCCTGGTTGAAGACCAAGTCATATTTTACATTCTCGACGACAGACTCGTGGAATATACTTACCTTTTTTCTTCGTCGGGTACAAATCATCT
Organism: Vachellia collinsii; assembly: GCA_006871305.1. NCBI lineage: Eukaryota > Viridiplantae > Streptophyta > Magnoliopsida > Fabales > Fabaceae > Vachellia > Vachellia collinsii. Next base: position 18,411 of record QFDD01001799.1, on the reverse strand, counting down.
TCTGCGAAGCTACGCGACCCGGATTCACGTTTCATTGGTTTCGTCACACTTTGTCGAGAGTCTCTGCAAACTGAACGTCGGTGTCTTTTTTTATTTTTGGAACGCTTGGTGGGTAATATTTCAAGCTTCTCGCATTCTTTTGCTCGATTCCCAGATTGTAGATATATTAAACTCGCGTATTTAGTTGGGATTGGGAATTAAAAAAAATCATTATTGTGAATGACTTTCTCTGCTCTCTCTACCCGTGGTCTTCGCAGGAGAATAATTCGGCTGTAGCCAAATCTTAATATTTCTCCATATATTCCACCCTCTTTCTTATGTTATTTATCTTCTTTGCTTGAACGACTTCTTCCTTGTTCTGTATTGCTTCTGACATTTGAGTAGGCCTTATCATCCGGCTAAATAATTGAATTTTGCTTGTTGCTTATTTCTTCTTCCATCTCTCCCACCTGGGAAGGGACAAGAAGGGACTTTAATTTGGCTTTTAAACTATTATGAGCTGATTCTCATTCATGTAATGCTGGCTTATAGGTAGCAGTTTGCATGTGCTTGACTCAGAATTGGTTCCTAATATTGTTTGGAATAATATTACATAGTAACAGCCTACTCCTATGATTGATTAATTGCAGAGAAATCACAGAATGAGAGTGAATTTTCTTGTTAGAAAATTTTCCGTATTTTATTATCTTATGCCTTTTTTTAATTATGCTTTTAACAGAAGGATTGCAATGACAACAAGTATAGCGGGCGGCAGTGGCCAACTGCATTACATATTCACAGACTTCAAGGGGCGAAATTGTAGGAGGACTTGTGTGGCCTCTGATGTACCCATCAAGAGCTATTTGCGAAAGAATCTCCCTTGGTACGTGGCCAATATGTTGATCCAGGAATAACGATAATTTAGGTTAATTATCACGTTTTTCTGCTAGAAATGTCGTTCAAATACACCTGAATTGTTTGTTTAAAGTGTGTCTATAAACGCGTGGTCAAATTATAATGAAGTATTTGAAATAACTTCGGGCCACATGATCCGAAACTTTGTAAATGGAACTTTGCTCTGCAATTTCATGATCATACTTCTTTACTGAATTAATGATTTTCACTGTTTTTGTGTCTTAAAATTTTAGGTCAGAAGGAGCACACAGTTTCCCATGGAAAAACCGATGTAAACGTACTGTATCTCCACTTTATAAGAATTGGAAACCTCTCAGATCAGTCATCTCCTTCTACAAGAAAGATGGTTCCACTAAGTATTTTGACTTTGCTGTAATTGGAAGTGGAATTGCTGGACTCCGCTATGCACTTGAGGTTGCAAAATATGGATCTGTTGCAGTGGTCACAAAGGCTGAACCCCATGAATGCAACACGAATTATGCTCAAGGTGGTGTTAGTGCTGTCCTATGCCCATCAGATTCAGTGGAGAGTCACATGAAGGACACCATAGTGGCTGGGGCTTATCTTTGCGACGAGGAGACTGTCAGAGTATGCTCTAGAATTATCAACTTTACCTTGTTGATTCATTCCTAAAATCTGACCTCTGCCCTGTAACATTAGGCCTAAGCACTAAAATCCTGTGAATCCCTAATTTCTTGAATCAAGAAGCATCCTCTTTCCAATCTTATTGGGCGATATCTTTTGAACATGCAAATGTTGCTATTGTACTTGTAGATAATAGTTGTAAAATTGCTAATTTCTTTCACTAATTTGTTCAGCTTTTTGTGCACTTGGACTGTATCTTTTAGGTTGTCTGTACTGAAGGACCTGATAGAATTCGAGAACTGATCGCCATGGGCGCATCGTTTGATCATGGTGAAGATGGAAACTTGCATCTAACTAGGGAAGGAGGTCATTCACATTGTAGAGTTGTTCATGCCGCTGATATGACTGGAAAAGAGATTGAACGGGCTCTACTGAAGAAAGTTATCAGTGATCCTAATATTTTTGTCTTCAAACACCACTTTGCTATAGATTTGCTCACTTGTCAGGTTTGGGTCTCAGTGTGGATTTGCAGTTGTGAAATTATTTGAAGTTTACATTCTCTTGGGTTTTCACTATCCAAATTTGATTCCAGAGTATCTGGAATGCTGGATGCATTCACTTACAAAAACACATTGCTGATGTTGCAGGATGGATCTGATACAGTTTGCCTTGGTTTTGACACTTTAAATACTGAAACATTACAGGTGGGAGAAACTGTTATGTATTTATTTGACCGCAAACTTGTCAGCTTTAATTCCATTTTTTAAAACTTCCACCTTTTTAGCTTTTAGGTGGTAAGATTTATTTCAAAAGTGACTTTACTTGCATCTGGTGGGGCTGGACATATTTATCCTACAACTACAAATCCCCTGGTAGTCCTCTTTCTCCAATTCCTGATTTTTTTTTTTGAAGAATTCACTCCCTGAATTCTCTTTTCCCATTTTGCAAATTGTTGTAGCTTCTACTTGTTTGTCATAGCATTATTCATGTTGGAAAATGGAAATTATTGCATGACTCTATGATGCAAGTTGTTACAATGTCTGGATATTCTAAAGAATCGTAACATTATGTTAAAGAACCAGGATCTTGAAAATTAAAGCACCTCATTATGATAGTTATTTTTAGTCATAACCAATGCACCAAATAAATTAAGTATTGATTAACGTAAAATTTAAAATCAAATAGGTTATCCATTTTTTTTTGGTGTTAGTAAGTAATCCGATTTACTTGAGGTTAAAATATAAGCCATGAAGTAAATATCTTTTCTTCTCTGTCTTGATGCTTTAATTGACCATTGCATGCTGATTTCATGCTTTGTTTCTTGACCACATTCAGATTGATCATTCTGCAGTTTGTGGCTAGTCTTAGTTGCATCTTAATCTGACTCTCTGCAAATGCTACAGGTAGCCACTGGAGATGGGATAGCCATGGCACACCGAGCTCAAGCTTTGATTTCCAACATGGAGTAAGTACATCATTTTCAGAAATGTGAATGTTTATATTTTTACTGTTGTCAATGTTCAGACAAGTCATTATAGACAAATAGTGAAATTGATCATGTATATCGAACCACTGACAAATCTTTCTGCACTTTAGAAGGTATAGAATTAGATTGCATTTCAATGCACAATTGCACCAACGTTTTCATTGCTTTTCACTGGAGACGATCAGATCGCTTAAAGAATGTGTTAGACTGATTATCCTTGATTGAGGACTCTTTTCTTTCTGTGAATCCTGACAAAGTATTCCCCCCCCAGAAAAGTGGAGCGGCAATATAATATCTGAAGCTTAATACTCAATTTGAATAAGAAATAAAGTTTACATTGTTTTATTCTAAGCTTACATACTTCATCCCTGGGTGCGTGTGGGTGAGGGCTTAATGTCTGGTATTTTGATATTTTAGTTTCTCTTTACAATTGGCTCAGGTTTGTACAATTTCACCCTACTGCCTTAGCTGATGAAGGGCTCCCTGTCAAACCAACCAAGCCTCGTGACAATGCATTTCTGATCTCTGAAGCTGTCAGGGGTCATGGGGGCATCCTGTATAATTTAGGCATGGAAAGGTTCATGCCATTGTATGATGACAGAGCAGAGCTTGCCCCCAGGGATGTGGTGGCTAGAAGTATAGATGATCAGCTTAAAAAGCGTGATGAAAAGTATGTGCTACTTGACATTAGTCACAAGCCCAAGGAGGAAATTCTCTCCCATTTTCCCAACATTGCTTCTGTGTGTCTCCAACATGGCCTGGACATAACTCGTTATCCAATCCCAGTGGTTCCAGCTGCTCATTATATGTGTGGTGGAGTATGGGCCGGGCTCCAGGGGGAGACAAATGTACGAGGTCTGTATGTGGCTGGTGAGGTCGCATGCACAGGCCTGCATGGAGCCAATAGACTTGCTAGCAACTCGCTGCTTGAGGCACTAGTCTTTGCTCGTAGATCTGTACAGCCATCTGTTGATTGCATGAAGAGCTCCAACCATGATCTGACTGCTTCAAATTTGTGGCCTAGATCCACTTTGCCTGTGTCACTGGGAAGTAATGTCATTGACAAAATTTCAGCGATGACATGGGAAGTGAGGAGAGAACTGCAATCTATTATGTGGAATTATGTAGGAATTATCCGGTCCACCATTAGACTAGAAACCGCAAAGCAAAAAATTGCTGAATTAGAAGCTAAATGGGAGGGTTACTTATTTCAGCATGGGTGGAAGCCAACTATGGTGGGGCCTGAGACCTGTGAAATGAGAAACCTTTTCTGTTGCGCTCAGCTGGTAGTCAGCAGTGCGCTCTCTAGGCATGAGAGCCGCGGGCTACATTACACAACTGATTTTCCTCATCTTGAAGAAAGTGAGAGACTACCAACTATTATTTTCCCAAGTTCACTTGTAAAGAGTTCGTGTGGTTCTTTACAGCTACACAAACAGTCTCTGTATCAGTAAGTAGGGCTGTGCCTGTGCTGAGACATCAATATCTCTTATTATGTATGGGGAACCTTAATTAAGAAGGATCAGCACCAATAAGGTTTAAACACTAGAAGCCTCTTAATTTACTGCATTTGACTTTATTGTCAAGTGGTTGCAAATCAAGTCACCCTTTGATCCTGAATTCAATGTGAATCATTTCGACCTGTTGCAAAACTCAGATTTTAGACAGAATTTCACGTCATTTGGAAAGATTTCAACGTTACTGCATAGCTTCAATCATCTTCTTGGAAGTTCATTATCCTGGTTTTGGCTCACTTCCTGGATCATTTCCACAAGCTCCTACCCAACTTACATTTTGTTGAGTCGGACACAATTTTTCAGAGTATTTTTTGGCTGGATGTATCTTATTGGTCAAACAACTAGTAATTAAGATGATCTTAATATTTTTTTATTATACGTTTTTATTTTAATGCTGATATGCTACCATCAATCTAATTATCTTATAATGCTGCTTCTGCAGAATCTTCTAAGATAGATGGGACGTCCAGGATATAAGGAATAGCAATTAGACAAGGTTACCGCCATCATTTGAAGGCTAACAGATAATAGAGAATAGTGAATGTTTCTGACAAGTTTAGACGGCTGAGAAAAAGGCAAGCAATGTGCAACTGTCATACTTTCATGATATGCTAAAGTGAGTAATTTCATCTAAAACGTTGAAAGAAAAACGGACCGAGCAGCCTTTGCAGCAAATTTGTGGGTTGCAATCTAGGGCTCCATTGCTAATAACGGTATGCTTGCCCTTCACTGTAGTAAGCTGTGAATTTGATTAAGCCGTAGAACTAAAATAGAAAAAGGAGGAAGAACCATCCCTTTGTTGCCTTTTCATTCACATAGCCAAGGCACTGCCAGAATAAAATGTATGAATAAGTGATTTTCAAATGATTAGGGATTACGAGACTTTGGATTTTTCTGTTAACTTGGCGCAACGAACCAACACATCTATAAATAGCGAGTCTAGACCTGCAAATAATTATTTGTGAAAGTAACTTGGAAGTTGGAAGTGGAGCTTCATCCATTGAAGTGCACACGAATTAACTGCTGGGGACTGATTATGAAACGATTCTATTTATTGTTACACTATCACTTCTCATTAAAACAAAAATAGGATCAAACATTATTTTATTATGTAAGCGGTTTTGGCTTGTAAGATCTGTGCTTGTATGCATTAACCAAACAATGTGTTAAAACCTATGTGTATTAATATCGGAAAAGCACGTTTGCGCGAATCGCAATAAAGCTTTTCTTATATGATTATTTCGTAAATTATAAATTACATTAAAAAGGTAATTTCTACCAATATTAAGGTACAAGCTGAGCAAAGTAGATATAAGATAAAGCATGGCGAACAGTGATTTTGTTCCAAATCCAAATTAAATTCCCTTTTATCTGTAAGTTTTTATTGATTTATTATTTACCGGTTTTTGTATCCTTGCTAGCTACTCCACCGGCGTTGGTTGGCATCATCGATAGCCCTTGCTTTCTGTTGTACCCTGTATGCAAAAATATATCCTTCCGTAAAAGAAAGTGGACAGACAGTATTCGCCTTTCATTTTAACTTTCCGTACAAGGTTTCTGTCATCATTCATCATATAATGCTCATAATTAGTTGTATATAGAAGTTTCTATACCTCAAATCAAAATCTGCAGCTGCAATTTTTAATATCTGATGTCAATGAAATGGTTGAACACGTCAATAATCTATAATCAATCAAGCATATAAAAAAGTAGGTGCAATACCCAACATGTTTGCCGTTTCCTTCAAGTAAAACTAAACTTCATTTTGGGTTCGTACTTGGTTGGGCTATCAACTTTGTATAATCATTCTCACCGTTAAATTGAAGAATGAATAATTGACATTCAGTACTTTGCAAAACATTATTAGCCTACAATTATAAATTATCCAAATCAAATTTTAACAGCTAAATTTTTATTTTTTATTTTTTATGCATTATTACAATATAATTTTATATGATATTATATATCAAACGTTCAATTTTTAATGTTTGAAATTGCTGGTCTTATGGGCAGTTCAAAGTTCAAGCCATGGATGCCCTCCAGGGGGCACCTTGAAAACGGAGATGAGATGATAGAAGAAAAAGAGAGACACGACAACGAGAGATCGAGGTCCACTGCACTGCATCATTAATGTTAATCAAAGCAACTTACCCGTTTTATTGGAGTTTATTTGCTTTTCATTGAAAAAACACGATAGCCGAGTCATTTTGATTAAGAACAGTTAAGTGTAGCAAAGTTTAGTCCAATTTTTAAAATTTGTCTCACGTCTCATCCGAGGGCCGGCATTCACGGCGGAGGTATTTTCGACTCAACCGTCAACAGTCAACAGTGAAATCTGCAGTCCCATTTTTGTTGTGCTCTACTGAGGCGCTGGCCCGAACCTCATTTTAAAAAAAGCCAAATTTACTACAGTACTGGTTATTGAGTATCGACCTCCTCCGAGTTTTACTTATATAAACCCATTCAGTGATCCACCGTCACTTCGTAAGAAAGGGAGAGGAACCGATCATGAAATCTCGCACGCAGATTCATATATTTGGGTGTTTAGTTCTGGGTTTGGCATGTGGAGCCTGGTGTGATGATTATGGCTCTAAGAATTGTGGGTTCCCAGCAATTTACAACTTTGGGGACTCAAATTCAGACACCGGAGCCTCATCTGCAGCATTCACGGGGGTTCGTCCTCCTAATGGCGAAAGCTTCTTTGGAAGTCTATCAGGAAGAGCTTGCGATGGTCGACTTATAATTGATTTTCTCAGTAAGCACTAAAGCAGAGCATGCTCTGTTTCTCCTTCAAGCTCTTAATTTGGCTTTCTTATTTTTATTTTAGTTTTCTTTCCTCAAGTTTTTGCCTTTCTTTAATGGCGGTATTCTGTCCACGTCTTTGTAAGAGGTATTGGGTGGTTGATGACAGAGATTAACTACAGATACATTTCATATGTCTGTTTCGTGGATGAACCTATGCAGCCGAAGAACTGAAGCTGCCATACTTGAGTGCGTATTTGGACTCTCTTGGGTCGAATTACCGGAATGGTGTAAACTTTGCATTTGGGGGCTCATCCATTCGTCCTGGCGGGTATAGTCCATTTGATTTGGGGCTTCAGGTAGCTCAATTCAAACAGTTCAAGTATCGAGCCAATGTTCTGTACAATCAGCTTTCAGGCAACAGTTAGTTTCTTTACTCTTCATCTTTGGATTTCTTTATGTATTACTGTGGGTATCTCTAAGCACATCATGAGAGTCTATAATAGTGTCCGATGACAATGACAAATAATGCTCCGATATTCCAGGGACTGAACCACCTTTTAAAAGCAATCTTCCAAGGCCTGACGAATTCTCTAAAGCCTTATACACCTTTGATATTGGACAAAACGATCTTGGTTATGGTTTTCAACACGGCTCAGAGGAGCAAGTTCGATCATCAATTCCTAACATCTTAGAAACCTTCAACCAAGCTGTGCAGGTAATCAACACTAGCAATTATGAGAATATAACTACTTGGATGGTGACTCTGTTCTGAGTACTAATACTTGTAAGTTGTAATGGTTGATGTTTCAGCAACTGTACAATGAAGGGGCCAGAATATTCTGGATCCATAACACAGGCCCCTTTGGGTGCTTGCCCTACAGTTTCATATATTACAAGTCAAAACAGGGCAACCTGGATGCAAATGGGTGCGTCAAACCCCAGAATGAGGTCGCTCACGAATTCAATAGACAGCTTAAGGAACAAGTGTTCCAGCTTAAGAAAAAACTCCCTCTTGCCAAATTTACATACGTTGATGTGTATTCAGCCAAATACCAACTAATCAGCGACGCAAAGAAACAAGGTGATCCCATAAGTCTTTGACCCCAAAACCAACACAACTTGGGTAGATTGACGCCAAAGTGCAGAACCTAACCTGTATGCTTTGCTTGGATGCAGGTTTTGTGAGTCCATTGATGTTCTGCTGTGGAAGTTACTACGGTTACCATGTGAATTGTGGGACACAAGTCACAGTAAATGGAACAGTTTATGGGTATCCCTGCAAGAATCCATCTCAACATGTTAGCTGGGACGGCATACACTACTCTCAAGCAGCGAACCTCTGGGTTGCTAAACGCATTCTCAGTGGTTTCTTCTCCGACCCTCCAGTTCCAATTGGGAAGTCCTGCTTCTGACTCTTACCACGATTCAATTGATTTGCAGGAGTTAGTCACATATTTTAGGATAAGAGCATTATATTTTATTCTCCGGCAGCACTCTGGAAACAGGAAGAGTTGAGAGTTGCAAGAATTAGAAAAAGTTCCAACATATAGTCGGAACATGTTCTTATTTATTTATGTTCTAATAAGAAAATCCAATATAATTTTGGATTGGAAAGATCATGTTACTATTCAGTGAGGTTGGAGGTGGTTACTACTGCTAGGCCAGAGATGATACATCGAGTAGGCTGAACCTGTGGTTTAAAGACTTATACAGCATACAGGTAATCCAGTGCTTTCTGGGTCCGGTCCCGTACATGTTCTACTCCTCAATCGTATTTTTTTTTTTATGAAAACTATATTTTGAACGTTGATAGTTTAGTCTCAAGAACCTTTCTTTCCTTCGCCCATCTAAGACGCTTAATCACGCGATATTTTTCATGTTCATTAGTGGCAAAACTAAGCTTCATTTGTGTGTTTCTTGTTTTGTGATGATGACAACATAATTTGACTTGCGAGGGTTGGTATTAGTGTCACATTCGCGATATTTGTATTTTTTTTTCACAGAAGGAAAATCAATCAATGGATGAGTGTGACAAAAACTATGCGCAAATTTTAAGTGAATTTGAAAACTTGTGGAAGCATCCGACATTGCTGCTTCGTACAATGATATTTAGCACTTTTGCGTCTGTATATGCATTTTCCTTTCGTCTCTCGCCTTCATCGAATTGATTTCTGTTTCATTTTTTAGATAAATTGAAGAGATAAGGAAAAGTAATACTGATGGACCAAATTATACCATCTTTACCCCGGGCTAGTAAAATTTTTGCTTATAGATTATTAACTAAACAGTATGCTAATAAGCGAAGCTGAGCGTTGTAGATTTAGGACAGAGCAACGACATGGTGATTTTTTATCCAAACTCATTAATTTCCCATGTTATCCTTGAAACAAAAAAAGAAAGAAAGAAAGAAAATCCCTTTTATGCACAAGTTCACATCACCTAGTTTTTCTTTGCTAGTTTTATGTCCTTGCTAGCTACTTCACTGGGGTTGGTTTGAAGCATCAATGGCCATACCTTTCTGTTGTGCCCATGCTTAATGAATTCTTGATAGAGCAATATTTGCCTTTCACTATTGGCTTTTTGTACAAATTTTGCGTTACCAATCATAGAATGCTCATTAGTTGTATATAGAAGTTCTCATAAACCAGAAAAAAAAAATATAGAGCTGCAATTTTTAATATCTGATGTGAGCAAAATGGTTGAACTTGTCAAGAAAGCATGTTAAAAAAGAAAGTGCAATCCTTCAAGTAAAGATAGACTTCGTTTTGGCTGGCTACGTAGTGGGTTGGGTTATTATTAACCTTTATACTCTTTGAAGCTTATTCGCCTTTTCGTTTCAAAAACGCAGAAGGAACAGAGTGATTTTAACTATTGACGTCCAATTTAAGAACTGTTCGCTGCACGGCACATGATCATTTTGATAGTTGCCATATTGATCTCTACACTTGCTTTCAGAAAATTAGTATCATTTGAATAATCCAGGGAACAAATTGATGGCAAAAATACTACCGAGACAATTTTGTCCTTTTCTGTTTGCGCATGGCACTGAAAATTGAGCACATTTGAGAAAATTACTACTACACCTCCCCAGAGTCTTTTAATGTAAACCCAACTATTCAGTGATGCACCGCCACTTAGTAAGAGGGAAGAAGAGGAACCGATCATGAACTCCAGAATAAAGATTGATATAATTGGGTGTTTACTTGTGGGTTTGTCATGTGGAGTTTGGGGAGGTAGTGTCTCTAAGACTTGTGGGCTCCCAACAATTTACAACTCAAGGGACTCAAATTCCGACAGTGGAGCCGGATCTGCTGCATTCACGGTAGTTCATCCTCCCATTGGCTAAAGCTTCTTCGGAAGTCTACAAGGGAGGGCTTGCGATGGTCGCTTATGATGGATTTTATCAGTGAGCGCCAAAGCAGAGCATGCTCTGTTTCTCCTTCACACTCTAAACTCAATACATTTTTTTTCCCTTTCCTCAAGTCTTCGCCTTCGCCTTTCTTTAACGGGGTCGCTCCGGCCCTCTTTATGTAAGTGGGTAGTAGGACGTAAATCATAGTAGTTCCTTATGCATTGTTTCATTAACGAACCTATGCAGCTGATTAATTGAAGCTGCACGTCGAATTACCGGCATTGTGCAAACTTTGCATTTGGATGTTCATCAATTAGTCCAGGAGGGTATAGTCCATTTGATTTTGGGGTTCGGATCGCTCAATTCAAACAGTTCAAGTATCGCGTCAATATTCTGCACAATCAGCTTCAACGCAACAGTTAGTTTCTTTTCTCTTCTAGATTTCCTTTTGTATTCTTGGTTTCGAACCAGATTATTCTGTTTAGACTGAAGTTGATTCTGACAACGAGAAATAAAACTACAATAATCTAAGGACAGAACGACGTTTTGAAAGCAGTCTTCCAAGACCAGACGAATTCTCTAAAGCCCTATACACCTTTGATATTGGACAAAACGATCTATATTATGATTTTAACCACACTTCAGAGGAGCAAATTCGATCATCAATTCCTAATATCTTAAACGGCTTCTTCCAAGCAGTGCAAGTAACCAACATTAGCAATTTTGAGTGACAAAATGAATGGCGACTCTGTTCTAAAGAAATGACATGCTTGTCATGTCTGACGTTTCAGCAACTGTACAAAGAAGAGGCTAGAATCTTCTGGATCCACAACACAGGCCCAATTCGGTGCTTGCATTGCGCCATCATATTTAACAAGTCGAAGCAGGGCAACCTCACGTACCTGGATCCAAATGGGTGTGTCAAAAGTCAGAACGACATCGCTCAGGAATTTAACAGGCAGCTTAAGAAACAAGTGTCTTAGCTCAAGAGAAATCTCCATCTTGCCAAGTTTTGAAGCCAAACCCACTCAGTTTAAGCCTTAAATAAGTAGATTAATAGCAAAGTGCAGAACCTAACTTGTATGGTTTACTTGGTGTCAGGTTTTGCGAGTCCATCGTTGTTCTGCTGTGGAAGTTAATTAATACGGTTAGCATGTTAATTGTGGGACTGGGAATCCGTGCAAGAATCCATCTCAACATGTTAGTTGGGATGGCATACACTATTCTCAAGCGGCATACCTTTGGATAGGTAAACGCATTCTCAGTGGATCCTTCTCTGATCCTCCATTTCCAACGTGGAAGGCATGCTTCCAACTCCTCACCATAATATATCATTCTCATTTTCTTGTTGGTCATTCTAGAAAGGAGGGTTGAGAGTTGCAGGGACAAAAAAAAGTCGCAACATTTATGTTACAACCCACGTTCCTTTTTTTTTTTTTTGGGTGACCTGCAACACAATGCACGTTCAAAAACGGCAAGAGAAATAGACTACATTCGTGTCTGTTTCTTTTAATGGGATGACGTCAATATAATTTCATAGTCGTGGTTGTCAGTTGTGACATTTTAATATCAATGGTCGGACCAGGGACGTTTCAAAACATATGGCTGTATCTCAAATACGGCAAGAAGCAAATTAATTTTCTAGAAGGCCATTTGGTGCACCGGCTGAGAAAATTAAGTTTGATCGGCCGTTTGTTCACTAGGAAAATTGACGCCTCAACAATCATAAATTGAGCAGAAAGGGAAATATATTGAACAAATGAGAACTCTCATCTGTTCTATAGAAAATGGATTTAAAAAAGCAGCTTCTGCAGAGATCTTTGAGAAATGAAATGATAAACTATTGGGAAGTGGAACATGTTCCCACCTTTTCTCTCTTTCTTTTTTACCGCTTTTTTATTGTTTTACTCGTATTTTCAAACAATGATAACACAAAGCACACCAACTAATCTCGTCGTGTATTATATACATGTAATGCCAAGACTTTATGTAACCTTAATGCCATTATTTTCTATGATCTGAGAGTTGACATCAAGGAGAGTTTCGAGAGATCTTCTAGATCTTGTGTTCCGAGCCCTGCCTGCTTCTTTCAACAGCTCAGCCAATCTACGCTTCTCATCATCCACATCAGGATTTGCTGTTCCAAGCTTTTCTTCTCTCATGCTCACAACATATTCCAAAATTCCAATGGCATCATCCACCCTGCAAATCATCAAAATCAACAAACAAATATTAGCAAATAGAGATAAACAACAAAATACTCTTCAGATAAACTGGTTACTTTCAGAACAGAACTACAGAGATTAAAGAGGATTAGGGACAACGAATATAGTACCTGCCTATTGCATCGTAGGTGCCCGCTAGATTGCTATAAACCCCTAAAGTGTCGGGGTGATATGGGCCATATTCTTTTTCCAAAATACCTTTGGCCTCCTCAAACAAATCGGCTGCTTCGTTTATTGCATAACGCTGCACGCAGGCCAGACCCATTTGGTTCAAAGCGATACCAAACAAAGCGGATTTCTTCTCCCCACTGGCACGGAACTTGGCAATAGCACTTTTGAAAATGTTGTAAGAATCAGAATAGTTTCCCATCATATAATACATGACTCCCATTTGGGCCTCAATTCCGGCAATAGTGCTTTGCTGACCTGGGGAGTTACCGTACATCTTTAAGGCCTTTTTGAGTAACTTCAGACCCTGCTCCACATCATTCATTGACTGATAGGTGGCTGCAACATCTATTAAGCCACTTGCAATCTCTTCAGAGGGGAACCCCGGACTAGGCTTCCCAAAAATTCTCAGTGCATTTTCACAATAAGACTTTGATTCCTTGAACTTCCCTATTTTGTTGTATAAGTCAGCTAAACGGACATAAACTGAAGCAACTGTTGGGTGATTCTCTCCTCTGGCTGACTTGAACACTGTGAGGGCTTTCTGATAGGAAAATACTGCCTCGTCATAGCGTGCCAAAGACAGATAGGCATCACCAATGCTGCAATCAACGGAAGCCACTTCTACGTCCTGACCATTTGCCGCCATGGCCATGCTTGCTAAAACATAATGCTCGAGAGCAGATTCAAAATCACCCTTTGAGTCGCAGATAAGCCCCATGAGCCTCCTATCTGCTGCTTCTTCAGGAGAAGCAGGAGAACCATTCCCTCTGTGAATGTCAAGAGCCATCTGACAAAGTTTCTCGGCCTCATCAAACTGCAGTGCTTGAACATGCGCCTCAGCCACATAACGACATGTCTCACCAAATCTTGGGTCTGTTTCCCCCAAGACTTGCCTTTGGATTTCTAGACCTGCTGTGTATAAAAGTATCGAATTCTCAATCTGCCCCATCATTGCGTAAGTGTCACCCAATTGCATGCACCCCGCAAACTTGGCTAGTGCATGCTCTTGGCCATCCTCTAAAACAGGAATATCGATGGATCGTTCAAGAACCGGAATAGCCTCATTGTATTGGCCCAGATTACAGTATATTGTTGCCAAGACGTGCAAACACATGACCATTTCTAGATTAGGCTTCCCATTTGCACATATCTCAAATGATTTCACAGCTCGAAGAGCCAGATCAAGAGCCTTCTGTGGATTCTCACCTGAAGAGATCATATCTCTCGTTTGCTTGAGCAAAAATGGTCCTAGGTCTGGGTTGTCTAACCCAGCAGCAATACGATCCTCAAGCCCTTCCTGTAACTTTACGCCAAGTGTACCAAGGTTCCTCTGCTTCCTCATGTTGTAAAAAGAATTTGGTTTTCTGGGACTCTTCTCATTCCTCTTGTCTATAGGTGGCTTCTCACGTAAATTTTTACTTCTAAGGGTTGACTTGGCTGACCCTTCAACAACACATGGGCTTCCTGATTGGTTCTTGTTCTTACCATTTGACACAACATCTTTCTCTGGAGTTGACCCAACAGTATTGCAGTTTTCTCTACTCTCGGTGACCACCTCCTTTGTGATCTCTGAATCAGTAATATTTCCAACGAGATGGCGTAACTCTGAATCAATCCTGGATTCTTCACCGTATGAGTAAAAGCTAGCTCTGGAGGGAGACTGATCAGAGCTCTGCATTTCACACACATTGTGATACAATTGCTCTATGGAGGTGCCCACCACCCCTTCGATGGCCAGATCAATTGAGTCACTCTGCATACTCCTTGGACTCAATGGACTTCTTGGAGATCCTTGCTGAGTAAAATTTTCCTTTTGACCACCATAACTCCCATGACGTTCTTCTGCTGCACCATTCACCTCATATTCATGCATAGTTAATCCAGGCATCGTACAATCTAATCAGCAACGAACCTAAGACCAATAAACATGGTTCGGGTTATTCAAATTATAAAAATATGAATCAACGCATAAAACTACGTAACACATAATGCAATATCATCAATGGTTGTGGCCTCAACCATAGCTTAGGAATGGGCATATCCGCTTCTATTACATGGAAAACAGCCTATTTCCCCTTCACCGAAATAGGTGAAGACTATTTCCGCTTCTATTAATTAATCGAAGTGGTGTAGACATATTATTGAGAACTAAAAGGAATCCAGTCCAAGTATAATAAATAAATATATCCCGCCGGAAACAGTTAAAAAAATGAAAAGAAAAGGAGAAATGAATCATACTTTAGCGCGCAGTAAAAAGGCAAAAGCAACCATATATAATATAGGTATTCCATCCCATGCATGCCACGAATTCTTCCCAGAACAGTTAATACCAGCTACACATCAATCTCAAATCCCAGAGAGTGACTTTACAAATAAAGCATTCATCAAATTCGATCATTCGTTCAAGGTCAACAAAAAATCCGATTATTCATCGATCAATTTTAGAACAACCGAAAGGCAATGTAACGACGATACATAAGCAGAGCTCAAACAGTAATGACAATCAGAAACATGTTAATGAAATACCAGAAACCAGTGTATAAAAGCAGTACCTCGTTGCATTCAAGAAGGGAAAGCGAACCAGAATGAAAAACAAAGAAGCAGGCAAGGCAGAGATGATGAATGCGGTGTCACTCACCTGTACAGAATCCGAGAAACGGAGAAGCCAAAGGTTGAAGTAGCAAGCGTGTTAGGAGGAGATAAGGGGATGATGGGTCAATGGCTGAATTGGGTTTGGATGCATTTATACGAGTACGAAGGGGAAGGGGAAAAAATGGTGAGGTAGGCGAGGGCAGAATGGGGATATTGGAGATAAAATTTTATTGCGAAAGAAGATACGAGTGTGAAAGGTTGCAGAGAGCAGGAAAGTTGAAGCAAGCCAAGACGACGACCTCTCTCCCACTCTATTCCCTTCAACCGCTCTATTATTCATTTTAATTCAATAATTAATAACGCATCATTTATTTATTAAATTTCCGAAGGTGCCGGGGAAATTCAGTTGCAGTTAAAACGTAGTAATAGACATGGGGTGGCGGGATTGACGGCTTTTGGACGCGAAAAGAGCAGCAGGCAATGATCCGATGACAGCGGGGTTTGTGTATGGCGGTGAAAGCTGAACACAGGTCTGCCACGTGGCGAAAGAATGGATTTATTCGTGTGCACGTGTATTGCATCCAGCTACAGGGAGATTTTTTTCTTCTTATCTTAGCGGTCCCTGGTGGGGTCCATCCCTTGTTGGCAGGCCCCACTCTCTAAAGTTATATTCTCCTTCATAATTCGATGTTGTAAAGATGGAAAAGAGAGAGTAATTATTATTTAACCTTCCGCCTTCAAGGTTTATCACTTGTTGGCACGGTCTGTAAAATGTCAACAAATCAAATCAAATTTAAGATGATAAAACAGGGAATGAGAATCACATTGGGTTTTGGGTGATTGGAAAGCTTTGGGAAATTAAAATGCATATTTAGAAATAACTTTTGAAAAGTGATTTTATGTAATTTTAGACAAATATATGAGGGGAATTTTATCTCGACATGCGTAAAAGTATTTCTATAAGCAATTTTAAAAGGTAACTAAACATACACCAAATGTGTTGGATTGGATATTGTAGGTGCACAAGTCCAAGCCAGGAAGAACAACCAAACGACATGTACAATGCATTTGCTCCCCAACCCCACACAAATACAAAAAATCAAACTTATGTGCCTTAATTGGAACATGGCAAGCAAGCAACAAGCATCGCCTGATGCAATTTCATACATTTTTATTCTTAAAAAATTATAAGAAAAAAAAGTTGGTGGAGAGTCAAAGCAACAAAAAGGGTGAGGGATCAATGATTAAGATGGATTAAGAAATGAGAGTTGAATAGGGTGATGAGGACCGGTAAGCCGAAGCCATGTATAAATTAATACGTACGAGACTTGGACTGTTGTGATGAATCCATCGTCCGCCGCTGTTTAGAACACTGGGGATATAAAGACACTCTATCCATATATACAGCAATTAAGAAGCTTCACTAGCCCCTTCCTGAGCATATAATAATGTAATTAACAACCTCGGTTAAACAGCATAGTTTTTTTTTTCTTTTTTTCCTTCTAACCTTCATGGCATTGAATTGGTTCAAAACCAACAAGATCATGCGTCTAAATCTCGTTGCTGGTGTAAGGGCCTTGATAATATGGGATCTGTAAGCTATTTCTGAGGCTGAAAACATATTGTTCCAATCTGATTGCCCCTGGAATTCAGCTTACACTAAACATTTTTTTGAAGAAAAAAAAAAAAGGAGGAATGGGTGTGTTTGTATCTTGGGATTGAAGAAAGTGAAAAGGACAGAATGGTTTGTGTGGACGCATGGAAAGGAATCCGAATTATAGATTGAGTGTACATGTTAAAAGGAGAGAAATGGGAAGGAAGAAGAAAAAGGACGCAGGGGAAGAAAGAAGGGAAGCGTAAAGGAAGGGAGACAGAAGCGTGGGGGAGGTAGGTGAAGAGAGGTCATTTTAAACAGCTGATACGCTGTCTCCTTCATGTTGAGATTAAAATTGGCAACCCGTTCATTTAATATTCCTCACTACTTGCGAATTAAATCCACCCATGTTTCACTTCCCTCTCTCTCTCTATATATATCTATATATATATCACATTTTACTCTTCCTTGAATCTTCTTCATTTTATACATTAACCAACTCCACCCCTTCCAAACCAAGCTACCCCCACCCACCCAAGCTGCAACTTACTCAACCATTCTATTATTTTCGTAATTCAAATTACTATCACTCACAAGGAAAAAAAATTAAATTGGTGTTTACTTATATCCAAGTATTATGTCATACTCAACTATTGTGAGACTCAACTAGATGTTGGCTCTCATGCAAAGACTTTTTATACATCCACATTGGCTTAAACTTAAAACATCCTGCTTAAATGGCAAAAGTTCATTCTGCTTTAAACCAACACCTGCTGATATTACATGCAAACACCAGCTATTACTCATATTCTATCTTCAACACTTAGCATAACAGCCAATTGAAGTGTGGACAAAGCTTCCTTACATGCCAACGCTTCACCGTCTTCTCAGTTACTCCGTTATGAGATTCGCCTATTCGTTGTCCAGCCATTGTTTGTTTGCGCAATTAAGAAGATGAGACGGATACAAAGAGAAGAGAGAGGTGATAGAGAGAGAGAGAGAGAGAGAGAGGGTTGCGTTTTTCTAAATGAAAAAAATTATTAAGAAAAAGCCTCCCACATCAACCGACACATGGCATGCTTTGATTGGATAGAGCATATGTTACGTGGTGCTCCAGGAGGAGCACGTAAGAGTTTTTCAAAACGAGACCATCACATCCCAAAATTCACCGATCGTGATGGTGTTCCGAGGCTCCGGGCTCTATTTGTTTGCAGGCACATGCATGCAATTTACTTGTCCTCGTCCTTCTC
>QFDD01001798.1:0-23110 GCA_006871305.1 Vachellia collinsii | reverse complement strand
ATGAATTTTCAAAAACTAACCACATCCATAGAATGCTCATGAAAACCTGAGCGAGGGAGGCAGTTTCCAAGCTATTATGAGACAGTCAAAAATTTTCATTCTTTTGCCCTAAGCAGGCCTGAAACCAGGGTTGCATCTTTTAGGCCCAAACGGATGAATTTTGAAAAATACCACATCCCAGGAATCCTCATGAAAAACTGAGCGAGGGACGAAGTTTCCTTTCAATTCTGAGACAGTCAAAAATTTTCAATCTTTTAGCCCTAAACAAGCCTGAAACCAGGGTTTCATCTTTTAAGCCCAAATGGATGAATTTTGAAAAACTAACCACATCCCTAGAATTCTCATGAAAAACTGAGCGAGTGAGGAAGTTTCCATGCAATTCTGAGACAGTCAAAAATTTTCATTCTTTTCCCTTAAGCAGGCTTGAAACCAGGGTTGGATGTTTTAGGACCAAAAGAATGAAGTTTCAAAAGCTAACCAAATCCGTGGAATCCTCATGAAAAACTGCGCAAGGGAGGAAGTTTCCATGCTATTCTGAAACAGTAAAAAATTTTCATTCTTTTAGCCCTAAACAGGCCAGAAATCAGGGAGGCAACTTAAAGGTCGAAATGGATGAATTTTCAAAAACGAACCACATCCCTGGAATCCTCATGAAAAACTGAGCAAGGGAGGAAGTTTCCATGCAATTCTTAGATAGTCTAAAATTTTCATTCTTTTACCCTAAGCAGGCCTGAAACCATGGTTGGATCTTTTAGGCCCAAATGGATGAATTTTCAAAAACTAACCACATCCCTGGAATCCTAATGAAAAACTAAGCAAGGGAGGAAGTTTCCATGCAATTCTGAGACAGTAAAATACTTTCATTCTTTTAGCCCTAAACAAGCCTGAAACCAGGGTTTCATCTTTTAGGCCCAAATGGATGAATTTTCAAAAACTAACCACATCCCTAGATTTCTCATGAAAAACTGAGCGAGGGAGGAAGTTTCCATACAATTCTGAGACAGTCAAAAATTTTCATTCTTTTGCCCTAAGCAGGCCTGAAACCAGGGTTGGATCTTTTAGGCCGAAATGGATGAATTTTCAAAAACTAACCACATCCCAGGAATCCTTATGAAAAACTGAGCGAGGGAGAAAGTTTCCATGCAATTCTCAGACAGTCAAAAATTTTCATTCTTTTAGCCCTAAACAAGCCTGAAACCAGGGTTTCATCTTTTAGGCTCAAATGGATGAATTTTCAAAACCTAACCACATCCCTCGTATTCTCATGAAAAACTGAGTGAGGGAGGAAGTTACCATGCAATTCTGAGACAGTCAAAAATTTTCATTCTTTTGCCACAAACAGGCCTGAAACCAGGGTTCGATCTTTTAGGCCCAAATGGATGAATTTTGAAAAACTAACCACATCCCAGGAATCCTCATGAAAAACTGAGCGAGGGAGGAAGTTTCCATGCAATTCTGAGACAGTAAAATATTTTCATTCTTTTAGCCCTAAACAAGCCTGAAACCAGGGTTTCATCTTTTAGGCCCAAATGGATGAATTTTCAAAAACTAACCACATCCCTAGATTTCTCATGAAAAACTGAGCGAGGGAGGAAGTTTCCATACAATTATGAGACAGTCAAAAATTTTCATTCTTTTGCCCTAAGCAGGCCTGAAACCAGGGTTGGATCTTTTAGGCCTAAATGGATGAATTTTGAAAAACTAACCACATCCCAGGAATCCTCATGAAAAACTGAGCGAGGGAGGAAGTTTCCATGCAATTCTGAGACAGTAAAATATTTTCATTCATTTAGCCCTAAACAAGCCTGAAACCAGGGATTCATCTTTTATGCTCAAATGGATGAATTTTCAAAAACTAACCACATCCATAGAATGCTCATGAAAAACTGAGCGAGGGAGGAAGTTTCCATGCAATTCTGAGACAGTCAAAAATTTTCATTCTTTTAGCCCTAAACAAGCCTGAAACCAGGGTTTCATCTTTTATGCTCAAATGGATGAATTTTAAAAAAACTAACCACATCCCAGGAGTCCTCATGAAAAACTGAGCGGGGGAGGAAGTTTCCATGCAATTCTCAGATAGTCAAAAATTTTCATTCTTTTGCCCTAAGTAGGCCTGAAACCAGGGTTGGATCTTTTAGGCCCAAATGGATAAATTTTCAAAAACTAACCACATCCCAGGAATCCTCATGAAAAACTGAGCGAGGGAGGAAGTTTCCGTGCAATTATGAGACAGTCAAAATTTTCATTCTTTTGCCCTAAGCTGGCCTGAAACCAGGGTTGGATCTTTTAGGGCCAAATGAATGAATTTTCAAAAGCTAACCAAATCCGTGGAATCCTCATGAAAAACTGCGCAAGGGAGGAAGTTTCCATTCTATTCTGAAACAGTAAAAAATTTTAATTCTTTTAGCCCTAAACAGGCCTGAAACCAAGGTTGGATCTTTTAGGCCCAAATGAATGAATTTTCAAAAACTAACCACATCCATCGAATCCTCATTAAAAACTGAGCAAGGGAGGAAGTTTCCATGCAATTCTGAGACAGGAAAAAATTTTCATTCTTTTACCCTAAGCAGGCCTGAAACCAAGGTTGGATCTTTTAGGCCCAAATGGATGAATTTTCAAAAACTATCCACATCCCTGGAATCCTCATGAAAAGCTGAGCAAGGGAGGAAGTTTCCATGCAATTCTGAGAAAGTAAAATATTTTCATTCTTTTAGGCCTAAACAAGCCTGAAACCAGGGTTTCATCTTTTAGGCCCAATTGGATGAATTTTCAAAAACTAACCCCATCCCTCGAATTCTCATGAAAAACTGAGCGAGGGAGGCAGTTTCCAAGCTATTCTGAGACAGTCAAAACTTTTCATTCTTTTGCCCTAAGCAGGCCTGAAACCAGGGTTGGAACTTTTAGGGCCAAATGATTGAATTTTCAAAAGCTAACCAAATCCGTGGAATCCTCATGAAAATCTGCGCAAGGGAGGAAGTTTCCATGCTATTCTGAAACAGTAAAAAATTTTCATTCTTTTAGCCCTAAACAGGTATGAAACCAAGGTTGGATCTTTTAGGCCCAAATGGATGAATTTTCACAAACTAACCACATCCCTGGAATCCTCATGAAAAACTGAGCAAGGGAGGAAGTTTCCATGCAATTCTGAGACAGTAAAAATTTTTCATTCTTTTAGCCCTAAACAAGCCTGAAACCAGGGTTTCATCTCTTAGCCCAAATGGATGAATTTTCAAAAACTAATCACATCCCTAGATTTCTCATGAAAAACTGAGCGAGAGAGGAAGTTTCCATACAATTCTGAGACAGTCAAAAATTTTCATTCTTTTGCCCTAAGCAGGCCTGAAACCAGGGATGGATCTTTTAGGCCCAAATGGATGAATTTCTAAAAACTAACCACATCCCTAGAATTCTCATGAAAGACTGAGCCAGGCTGGAAGTTTCCATGCAATTCTGAGACAGTCAAAAATTTTCATTCTTTTGCCCTAAGCAGGACTGAAACCAGGGTTCGATCTTTTAGGCCTAAATGGATGAATTTTCAAAAACTAACCACATCCCAGGAATCCTCATGAAAAACTGAGCGAGGGAGGCAGTTTCCAAGCTATTCTGAGACAATCAAAAATTTTCATTCTTTTGCACTAAGCAGGCCTGAAACTAGGGTTGGATCTTTTAGGCCCAAATGGATGAATTTTGAAAAAATACCACATCCCAGGAATGCTCATGAAAAATTGAGCGAGGGAGGAAGTTTCAATGTAATTCTGAGACAGTCAGAAATTTTCATTCTTTTTGCCCTAAGCAGGCCTGAAACCAGGGTTTCATCCTTTAGGCAGAAATGGATGAATTTTCAAAAGCTAACCAAATCCCTGGAATCCTCATGAAAAACTGAGCAAGGGAGGAAGTTTCCATGCAATTCTGAGACAGTAAAAAATTTTCATTCTTTTCGCCCTAAACAGGCCAGAAACCAGGGAGGCAACTTAATGGTCGAAATGGATGAATTTTCAAAAACTAACCACATGCCAGGAATCCTCATGAAAAACTGAGCAAGGGAGGAAGTTTCCATGCTATTCTGAGACAGTAAAAAATTTTCATTCTTTTATCCTTAAACAGGCCAGAAACCAGGGAGGCAACTTAAAGGTCGAAATGGATGAATTTTCAAAAACTAACCACATCCCAAGAATCCTTGTGAAAAACAGAGCAAGGGGGAAGTTTCCACGCAATTCTGAGACAGTCAAAAATTTTCATTCTTTTAGCCTTAAACAATCCTGAAGCCAGGGTCTCATCTTTTAGGCCCAAATGGATGAATTTTGAAAAACTAACCACATCCCTAGAATTCTCATGAAAAACTGAGCAAGGGAGGCAGTTTCCATGCTATTCTGAGACAGTCAAAAATTTTCATTCTTTTGCCCTAAGGAGGCCTGAAACCAGGGTTGGATCTTTTAGGCCCAAATGGATGAATTTTCAAAAACTAACCATATCCCAGGAATCCTCATAAAAAACTGAGCGAGGGAGGAAGTTTCCATGCAATTCTGAGACAGTAAAAAATTTTCATTCTTTTGGTCCTAAACAAGCCTGAAACCAGGGTTTCATCTTTTAGGCCCAAATGGATGAATTGTGAAAAACTAACCACATCCCTAGAATTCTCATGAAAAACTGAGCGAGCGAGGAAGTTTCCTTGCAATTCTGAGACAGTCAAAAATTTTCATTCTTTTGCCCGAAGCAGACCTGAAACCAGGGTTGGATCATTTAGGGCCAAATGAATGAATTTTCAAAAGCTAACCAAATCCGTGGAATCCTCATGAAAAACTGTGCAAGGGAGGAAGTTTCCATGCTATTCTGAGACAGTAAAAAATTTTCATTCTTTTACCCTAAGCACGCCTGAAACCAAGGTTGGATCTTTTAGGCCCAAATGAATGAGTTTTCACAAGCTAACCAAATCCGTGGAATCCTCATGAAAAACTGAGCAAGGGAGGAAGTTTCCATGCAATTCTGAGACAGTCAAAAATTTTCATTCTTTTCGCCCTAAACAGGCCAGAAACCAGAAAGGCAACTTAAAGGTCGAAATGGATGAATTTTCAAAAACTAACCACATGCCAGGAATCCTCATGAAAAAGAGAGCAAGGGAGGAAGTTTCCATGCTATTCTGAGACAGTAAAAAATTTTCATTATTTTATCCTTAAACAGGCCCGAAACCAGGGAGGCAACTTAAAGGTCGAAAGGGATGAATTTTCAAAAACTAACCACATCCCAGGAATCGTTATGAAAAACTGAGCAAGGAGGGAAGTTTCCAAGCTATTCTGAGACAGTAAAATATTTTCATTCTTTTAGCCCTAAACAAGCCTGAAACCAGGGTTGCATCTTTTAGGCCTAAATGTATGAATTTTCAAAAACTAACCGCATCCCTGGAATCCTCATGAAAAACTGAGCAAGGCAGGAAGTTTCCATGGAATTCTGAGACATTGAAAAATTTTCATTCTTTTAGCCCTAAGCAGGCAAGAAACCAGGGCGGCAACTTTTAGGCCAAAATGGATGAATTTTCAAAAACTAACCACATCCCGGGAATCCTCATGTAAAACTGAGCAAGGGAGGATGTTTCCACGCAATTCTGAGACGGTAAAAAATTTTCATTCTTTTAGCCCTAAACAGGCAGGAAACGAGGAGGCAACTTTTAGGCGCAAATGGATGAATTTTCAAAAAGTAACCACATCCCTTTAATCCTCATGAAAAACTGGGCAAGCGAGGAAGTTTTTATTTTATTCTGAGACAGTGAAAAATTTTCATTCTTTTAGCCCTAAACAAGACAGAAATCAGGGCGGCAACTTTTAGGCGCAAATGGATGAATTTTCAAAAAGTAACCACATCCATTGAATCCTCATGAAAAACTAAGCAAGGGAGGAAGTTTCTATGCTATTCTGAGACAGTAAAAAATTTTCTTTCTTTTAGCCCTAAACAGGCATAAAACAAGGGTTGCATCTTTTAGGCACGAATGGATGAATCTTCAAAAACTAACCACATCCATGGAATCCTCATGAAAAACTGAGCAAGGGAGGATGTTTCCAAGCAAGTCTGAGACAGTAAAAAATTTTCATTCCTTTACCCCTAAACAAGCCTGAAACCAGGTTGCATCTTTTAGGCCCAAATGGATGAATTTTCAAAAACAAACCACATCCCTGGAATCCTCATGTAAAGCTGAGCAAGGGAGGAAGTTTCCTCGCAATTCTAAGACAGTGAAAAATTTTCATTCTTTTTGCCCTAAATAGGCCTGAAACCAGGTTTGCATCTTTTAGGCCTAAATGTATGAATTTTCAAAAACTACCCACATCTCTGGAATCCTCATCAAAAACTGAGCAAGGGAGGAAGTTTCCATTCTATTCTGCGACATTGAAAATTTTTCATTCTTTTAGCCCTAAACAGACCTGAAACCAGGGTTGCATCTTTCAGGCCCAAATGGATGAATTTTTAAAAAATAACATACCTGGAATCCTCGTGAGAAACTGAGCAAGGGAGGATGTTTCCACGCAATTCTGAGACAGTAAAAAATTTTCATTCTTTTAGCCCTAAACAGGCAGGAAATGAGGAGGCAACTTTTAGGCGCAAATGGATGAATTTTCAAAAAGTAACCACATCCCAGGACTCCTCATGAAAAACTGAGCAAGGGAGGAAGTTTCCATTCTATTCTGCGACATTGAAAATTTTTCATTCTTTTAGCCCTAAACAGACCTGAAACCAGGGTTGCATCTTTCAGGCCCGAATGGATGAATTTTTAAAAAATAACATACCTGAAATCCTCGTGAGAAACTGAGCAAGGGAGGATGTTTCCACGCAATTCTGAGACAGTAAAAAATTTTCATTCTTTTAGCCCTAAACAGGCTGGAAATGAGGAGGCAACTTTTAGGCGCAAATGGATGAATTTTCAAAAAGTAACCACATCCCAGGACTCCTCATGAAAAACTGAGCAAGGGAGGAAGTTTCCATTCTATTCTGCGACATTGAAAATTTTTCATTCTTTTAGCCCTAAACAGGCCTGAAACCAGGGATGCATCTTTTAGGCTCGAATGGATGAATTTTCAAAAACTAACATCATACCTGGAATCCTCGTGAGAAACTGAGCAAGGGAGGCAGTTTCCACGCAACTCTGAGATAGTAAAAAAATTTCATTCTTTTACCCCAAAACAGGCCTGAAACGAGGTTGCATATTTTAGGCCCAAATGGATGAATTTTCAAAAACTAACCACATCCCTGGAATCCTCATGTAAACCTGAGCAAGGGAGGAAGTTTCCAAACAATTCTGAGGCAGTGAAAAATTTTCATTCTTTTTGCCCTAAACAAGCCTGAAACCAGGTTTGCATCAATTTGGCCTAAATGGATGAATTTTCAAAAACTAACCACATCCCTGGAATCCTCATGAAAAACTGAGCAACGGAGGAAGTTTCCAAGCAACTCTGAGACAGTTAAACATTTTCATTCTTTTAGCCTTAAACAGGCCTGAAACTGGGGTTATATGTTTTAGGCCCAAATCGATGAATTTTCAAAAACTAACCACATCCCTGGAATCCTTATCAAAAACTGAGCAAGGGAGGAAGTTTCTTGGCAATTCAGAGACAGTGAAAAATTTTCATTCTTTTAGCCCTAAACAAGCGAGAAACCAGACGGCACGTTTTAGGCGCAAATGGATGAATTTTCTAAAACTAACCAGATTCCTGGAGTCCTCATGAAAAACTGAGCAAGGGAGGAAGTTTCCAAGCAATTCTGAGACAGTGAAAAATTTTTATTCTTTTAGCCCTAAACAGGCCTGAAACCAGGGTTGCATCTTTTAGGCCCAGGTGGATGAATTTTCAAAAGCTCACCATATCTCTCGAATCATCATGAAAAACATAGCAAGGGAGGAAGCTTCCATGCAATTCTGAGACAGGGAAAAATATTCATTTTTTTGCCCCAAATAAGCCAGAAACTAAGTTTGCAACTTTTTGGTCCAACTAGATGAATTTTTCAAAAATAACAACATCCCTGAAATCCTCAGAAAAAACTAAGCAAGCGAGGAAGTTTCCATGCAATTTTGAGATAGTGTAAAATTTTCACTCTTTTAGCCACAATCAGGCCAGAAACCGAGGTGGCAACTTTGTGGCCCTAATGGATGAATTTTTTTAAAAAGTAACGACATCCTTGGAATCCTCATGAAAAACTAAGCAAAGGTGAAAGTTTCCATGCAATTCTTAGATAGTGGAAAATTTTCATTCTTACTGCCCTAAACAGGCCAGAAACCACATTGCAACGTTTTGGTCAAAATGGATGAATTTTCAAAAACGAACAACATCCCTGGAATCCACAAGAAAAACTGAGCAAGGGAGAAAGTTTCCACGCAATTGTGAGACAGTGAAAAATTTTCATTTTTTGTACCCTAAATAGGCTAGAAACCAGTGTGGCAAATTTTTGGCTCAAATGATGTATTTTCCAAAACTAACCACATCCCTCGAATCCTCATGAAAAATTGAACAAGGGAGGAAGTTTCCATCCAATTATCAGACAATGAAAAATTTTCATTCTTTCTGTACTAAACAGGTGAGAAACCAGGGTGGCAAATGTTTGGCATAAGTGGATGAATTTTCAAAAAAAAACTAACAACACCCCTCGAATCCTCATGAAAAACTAACCAAGAGAGGAAGTTTCCCCGCAATTTTGACACTGAAAAAATTTAATTCTTTCTGCCCGAAATGGGCAAGAAACCAAGGTAGCAACATTTTGGTCTAAATGGATGAATTTTCAAAAACTAACCACATCCCTCGAATCCTCATGAAAAAATGAGCAAGGGAGGAAGTTTCCATGCAATTCTGAGACAGTGAAAAATTTTCATTCTTTTTGCCACAATCAGGCCAGAAACTAGGGTGGCAACTTGTGGCCCTAATGTATCAAATTTTGAAAAAGTAACCACATCCTTGGAATCCTCATGAAAAACTGAGCAAGGGAGAAAGTTTCCATGCAATTCTGAGATAGTGAAAATTTTCATTCTTTTTGGCCTAAATAGGCCAGAAACAAGGGCGGCAACTTTTTGGTCGTAAAGTATGAATTTTAAAGAACTAACCACATCCCTAGAATACTGATGAAAAACAAAGCAAGGGAGGAAGTTTCCATGCAATTCTGAGACAGTGAAAACTTTTCATTCTTTTTTCCTTAAAATGACAAGAAAACAAGGTTGCCGCAAAATGTATTTTAAAAAACTAACCACATCCCTGGAATCCTCATGAAAAATTGAGCAAGGGATGGTGTTTCCATACAATTCTGAGATAGTGAAAAATTTTCATTCTTTTTGCCCCAAACTGGGCAGAAACAAAGGTTGCAACATTTTGGTCAAAATGGATGTATTTAAAAAAAACTAATCACATACTTGGAATCCCCATGAAAAATTTAGCAAGGGAGGAAGTTTGCATACAATTCTGTGATGGTTAAAATTTTTCTTTCTTTTTGCCGTAAACTGGCCAGAAGATAAGATCGCAACTTTCCGGCTCAAATGGATGAATTTTAAAAAATTAGCGACATCCCTGGAATCCTCATGAAAAATTGAGCAAGGGAGGAAGTTTCCATGCAATTTTGTGACAGTAAAAAATTTTCATTCTTTTTGCATTAAACACGACTAAAAAAAAGGTGGTAACTTTTTGGCCTAGATGGATGAATTTTAAAATACTAACCACATCCCTCAAATCCTCATGAAAAATTGAGCAAGGGAGGAAGTTTCCATGCAATTCTGTGACAGTGAAAAATTTTCGCTCTTTTTGCCCTAAGCGATCCAGAAAACAAGATTGTAACTTTCTGGGCCAGATGGATGAATTTTCAAAAACTAACCAAATTTTTGGAAACCTCATGAAAAACTGAGGTGCCGCTAAACATGCAATTTTGGGATGGACAAAATTTTTCATTGTTCTACGCTAAACATGACAAAGACAAGGTGCCGCTGTTTTCACCCAAGCAGACGAATTTTGAAAAACTAACCTCATTTCTGGAATCGTCTTGAAAAGATGAGGAGATAAAGTTTCCATGCAATTCTGAGACAGTTATAAATTATCATTCTTGTCGCCTGAAACAAAATAAAAGACAATGTGCCGCCATTTTCGCCCAACAGGATGAATTTTCAAAAACTAACCACATTTCAGGAATCTTCATGAAAAGCTGTGTGGGAGAGGAAGTTGTCATGCAATTATGAGAGAGTAAAAAGTTTTCTTTCTTCTGGCCCTATACATGCCAAAAGACAAGGTGCATTTGTTTTGGTCCAAGGGGATGAATTTTCAAAACTTAACAATATTTCTGGATTCCAAATGAGAATCTGAGAAAGAGAGGAAGTTTCCATGCAATTTTGAGATAGTAAAAAATTTTCGTTCTTCTGGCCCAAAACATGCCAAAAGACAATGCGCCGCCTTTTTTGCCCAAACGGATGAATTTTCCAAAAATAACCACATTTTTGGAGTCCTTGTGAAAAACTAAGGAGATGAAGTTTTCATCCAATTGTGAGACAGTAAAAAATTTTCGTTCTTCAAGCCCTCAGTCGATGAAAAGACAAGGTGATGCCTTTTTCTCTAAAATTGAATTTTCAAAAACTAACCACATTTTATGGAGTAGTCATGAAAAACAGAGAAGGAGAGGAAGTTTCAATGCAATTCTGAGATAGTAAAAAAATTAATTCTTTTGCCTTAAATAGGCCAAAAGACAAGGTGCGTTCTTTTTGGCCTAAAGGGATGAATTTTCAAAAACTAACCACATTCTAGAATCCTCATGAAAAACTGAGAAGGAGAGGAAGTTTCCATGCAATTCATAGATGATCAATAATTTTCATTCTTGTGGCCTTAAACAAACCAAAAGACAAGGTGCCTCCTTTTATGCCCAAACCGATGAATTTTCAAAAAATAAGCATATTCTAGAATCCTCATAAAAAGCTAAGAAGGAGAGGAAGTTTCCATGCAATTCTTAGACATTAAAATATTTTCATTCTTGTGGCCCTAAACAGGCCAAAAGACAAGGTGTCGCCATTTTCGCTCAAATAGATAAATTTTCAAAAACTAACCACATTTCTAGAATCCTCATGAAAAACTAAGAAGGAGAAGATGTTTCTAGGAAATTTTGAGATAACAAAAAATTTTCATTTTTGTGGCCCTAAATAGGCCAAAAGACGTGGTGCTGTCATTTTTACTCAAACGGATGAAATATCAAAAACTAACCTCATTTCTGGATTCCTCATGAAAAGTTGAGTGGGAGAGGAAGTTTCCATGGAATTTAGTGACAGTACAAAAATGTTCATTCTTCTGGCTCTAAATAGGCTAAAAGACAAGGTGGGTTCTTTTTGGACCAAAGGGATGAATTTTCAAAAAATAACCACATTTTGGAATCGTCATGAAAAACTAAGAAGGAGAGAAGTTTCCAAGCAATTCTTAAACAGTAAAAAATTTTCATTCTTCTGGCCCTAAACAGGCCAAAAGATAAAGTGATGCCTTTTTCTCCGAAACAGATGAATTTTCAAACAGTAACCACATTTCTGGGATCTTCATGAAAAATTGAGAAGGAGAGGAAGTTTCCATATAATTCTGAGACAGTCAAAAATTTTCGTTCTTCTAGCCCTATACATTCCAAAAGATAAGGTGCTGTCTTTTTCACCCAAATGGATAAATTTTCAAAAACTAATAACATTTCTGGATTCTCATGAAAAACTGAGAAGGAGAGGAAGTTTCCATGCAATTCTAAGACACTAAAAAATTTTCATTCTTCTGGCCCTAAATAGGCCGAAAGACAAGGTCCCACCTTTTTTGCCAAAACAGATGAATTTTCGAAAACTAACTGCATTTTTGGATTTCACATGAAAAATTGAGAAGGGGAAGAAGTTTCCATGCATTTCTTATGCTTTCAAGGGGCGGGGCACGGGTTCACCCACGGGGTGCCCGTGCTCGCCCGTATACCCCCGTTTATCTTTAAAAAAAGCCTCAGTAACTCAGCGTCTCACATTGTAATACTCACACTCACTCAGCCTCACTTTGTCACTCCACTCCAGAGCTCCTTTCCTTCCTGGTTCCTACCCCGCCCGTGCCCTTGTGTAACCCTAACTCCATAGTTGACAGAGTGATATCTCCAGCCTCCACACCTCCACCTCTACTCATCGTCCCTTGTGCACTCGTCGGCTATCGCAACTTTGTCCAACATCTCAAGTCAAGAGTTGAGACCGTCTTCATCTCGTTACATCAGCCTTCTCAAGTTGAGATTCGCATCCTCCTCCTCTGATCTTCGTCTTGTTCCCAAAAGCTTAGAAACTCGCTGGTCACTACTCACTTACCCACTCAAACGCTCCATCGCAAGTTCTCCTGAATGCTCCATTACACATTTTGTCTTTATTTTTCTTCTTAATGCTTGATGTTGTCAATTTCTGTTCCAATTTGTTGCTATGGCTTCATGTTAATTACTTGGGCGGGGTTATGCTTGGCTCTACTAGAGGCGAGGATTAAATTCCAACACCAATTTGACTTGATGTCATCTGTGTTTTATATAGGTGTAATTGTCTCTTAATTGTTAAATTAGCTAAATTGCCTTTAGGTGCGTTAGTAGGATGATGACCTTTTTGACTTGGGACTAACTTAGATTTGGCTTTAAAAAAAAGGTAACTTAAAAATTTGATTTGTACCCCATTGTTGAACTTGAACCGAGACCATAGAAAGAGAAAGGAAAGCATGTTGAACTTGGTTTTTGTTTTGATTGTTAATTACCTGTCTAAGAATTTATGGCCACTAAATGTAGAGGATTTTTGAGCATAATTACTCCAAAGCTTTGATAATTCTATTTCCATTTATAAGGGCTAGGGTGTATTATTGTTTTTTAGGACAAGTTTGATTTAGTTTGATAAGGTAAATGAGTATCTCACAAATTCCTCTAGAAAATGTGGAAGACAAAGATTTGATTGATGAAGGGGAGTTTGGAAATACAAGTACAACCACTCATGTTGAGAATAAAACTAATAATGAGGCACAAGAAGATGAAAAATGACCTGTAAAAAAAAGGAGGGAGTCATGTGAGATTTGGAACCATTTCCAAAGGTTGCTACTTGCACAAACAAAAGGCAAACATAGGTCGAAGTGCCAATATTGTGATACAGATTATGCGAGTCATCCTTCTAACGATGGTACCAAACAATTATGGGGGCTTTTGGAAAAGTGTTCAAAGAATCCAAACAAAGCAAGCGAGTGACAATGTTTGTTTTCAGGTGGCGCAAATCAATCCTTTACACATCATTTATTTAGTCAAGAGCGAGGGAGAAAGGCTGTTGCAAGATTTATTATAAAGGATGAAATGCCCTTTAGTCGTGGATGGGGAGGGTTTTATAAAACTATTGCAAGAATTTCAACCTAAATTCCAAATGCCCTCATGGTGGGCAGCTACTAGAGATTGCTACAAGATGTATCTAGAATAAGCAAATTTGTTGAGAAAATATTTAAGCGTTCTAAAGTTCGCGTGTCCCTCACCACTAATTGTTGGACATCAATACAGAACACCAACTCCATGTGTTTGACTGCTCATTGGATAGATCAAGGAATACAATCTCACCTCCTACTATATATGATTGGAACATTGCCAATGAGTTTCTTGTCTGCTTGAAGTTGTTCTACACATTGACTTTGAAATTTTCTAGATCGAATTATGTAACATCAAACACATGTTTATAGCACATAGTTGCAATTCAGACGCAACTTACTTCAAGTGCAACTAGCTCCTCTATGTTAAATGACATGGCAAGAAGAATGCAAACAAACTATGATAAGTATTGGGGAGCAACTGAAAAAATGAATCCATTATTGGTTGTGGCTTGCATTCTAGACCCTAAGTTCATTGACTTATGTCAAAGTTTCTTTTGAAGAAGTTTTCCTTGAAATTACAAAGCGCGAAGCTATGTTGAAGAAGACAATGAATGTCTTGTATCGCCTATTGCAGCAGTATTCATCTAGTGTTCATTTAGCTAAACCATTTGCATCTCAACCATCAACAATGGAACAACGGGATACAAGTGGTGGGACTAGGAATAATTTGCTATTTCCAGAGGTTGAACTTAAAATTGCATTATCATCCATTGATTCTACATTCCAAAAGTTTTTAGCCACGAAAGATGCTTTTAGGAGCTCTTTATCTTCAAGGATGGCTAAGACACTCATATGTGCACAAAATTGGCTTTCTAAGAAACCCCACATAATCAATGACTTTGATGTTGATAATTTTGATGAGACTACGAACATTGTTATGGGTATTTCCTATGACATTTCTATTTTTTAAAATTTGATTGTTTCATTACATTTTTATATATTAATGCATCCCATTTGTCATAATTTATTTTGTAGAGGAAGATAATGCAACAAAGGCTTCAATTGAATCTGAAGATGATGTTCAAGATCTAGCATGAAGAGAAACCATATTTAACTCTCTTATTTGAAGTTATCTAGATCTAGATTAGTATTTACTAATTTAAAATGTTGTTCTAATGTTGCTGTGATGTTTGGATGTAACTAAATTTGAAATGTTGCTTAAATGGTGAATTGATATTTGAACTTTGAAGCCATATATCTTAGTATTCATTGGTGCCGAAATGTTGTGTTTTCATTGCTATTTTGTTGCTGAAATGCTGTTGTTACCTTACAGTTTTGCTACTAAAAATGTTGTTGTTTCGTTGCCTAAACTGTCCAAGGAAGAAAAGGGGGGGACTCACCCCGTACCTGTGGTAACCAGTTTGCACGGGGCAAAATAGGTTTAACCATGGGTATGGGTTGCCCTGTACTGTGGTACCAATCACGGGCAGGTCATGGGTTGCCCCATGGGCCAGCCCCACCCTCCTGTTGCTCTACCTTACCAGGGAAGCTATTTCCATCCAATTTTTCCCCCATAACAGTTGTAGCATCCCAAAATTTTTGTACTAGAAATAAGAGGCTAAATGAGAGAATAAAGGGTAGTTAAGGGCTAGTTGAGTTTAAGAACCTTGAGGAAGAGTTTAAGTGCTTGTTAGTCAAGAAAGGGCAAAATGGTCATTATGGTAAAAGTTAGGGGTATTTTGGTAAATTTGACCAAAAAATTCAGGAAGTTGCCAAGGCAAAAAAATGTGTAAAATAGTTCCCTGAAGCATATTTGAGGTTAAAAGAGCAGGAATAACCTCAAATTGAATTTTCAGCAATTAATTAATATTTGGCTTATTAAGGGAATTTAGGCCAAATATAATTATTTAAAATAGTAAGAGGCCTCATATAATTATGTGAATTTTGGGAAAAAATAGCTTGAGGATTATAGCAGTTTATATAATTGTTTCCAGGGCCAAGTTCAGAGCAGTTTATCTTAAAGAAAATAAAGAGGGCAATTAAACCTGAGAAAGAGAATATAAAGAAAATTTCTGAACACGCATTTTGGGAAAGAGTTTGAAGTTAAGAAAATTATGATGAATACCTCTTGAATTATTAGAATTTTCTATGAGGATATATTAGTCAAGTGATCAGAGGATTTCCAGAAACAATTTCCGGAGTATTTTGCTTAGCCTCCAAGTATTGAAAAATAATGGATTAAAGTAAATAACTATTTTGAGAGGCTTATGTTAGGATGGCCATCACCCAAGATGGGGGGTGTGAATTGGGTGTCTCAAATTTTCTGTTCAAATCTTGATTGATCAAAGTATTCAAATCATAAGTTAAACAAAAATAGAGAATGAAATTTGATATAGTAAATATAAAATCACTAGAAATTAGTGGAGATGAAAATAAGATGAGCACACAACAATTTATCCTGGTTCGGCCTTCTCTGGCTTACGTCCAGTCCTCAGACTCCTCTGAGATTTGCAATCCACCATACCTTCCAAGGTACATGGAAAACCATTACAGCCACATACTCAATATAATACTTTCACGGCCTATTTCAAGTTTGTAACTGTGGGTACTTGAGAACCCCATAAATTTTTCCAGGCATTTATAAAACCCACTCAAGTTTGTAAAGTAGGTACTTGAGAACCGTTACAATCACTCCCTCTTACCATATGTAAGGTTACACTCTCTATTTCACTCGGGTATATCCTAACTTACTCTCAGAAGGTTGTGATGATTACATTTAGGAAATGCTTCACTGTATGAAGCAGAATATGTTAGTACTGAAGCTCATGGAGAAGTATAATCTCAGAGTCCTATTGTTGTTGTGTGATTTCCTCAAATCCACACTCTTCCCATTAATTCTCAATGACTCCATATATTTCGTCTCTTTTCTCTGTTGATCTCTCCCTCTTATTTATAGATGTTGCCAAAATATATCCGTTGAAGAAGAGTGTCGTATTTCCGTTGGCCTTTGGATCTTGTGTTTTGTCTTTCAAGCTTGTGATATGTTCTAACAATATTTATTTATTGAAAGAGAATGAACTAGCCGTTATGAGTTTGCCTGTTAGACTAGTGGTTGGAGTTCTGACAAGAAGCAAGCATTTGTGGAAGAAAATTAATTTGTTGTTGAATGCAGATGAAGTCTTTAGAGACCCATACCCTGTTACTAAAAGAAAAGGTGAAACATTTATGAGAGTAGGTATGGATTATGTCATATGAGCATGTTTAAGGAAATTTTTCAAATAAAGTTAATGCTCTAACACTCTGAAACAAAAGTCAGATAAAGTGTATGCTCAAGTGCGTTTGAGAATACTCGAGTGTTGTTTGAAAAATATCTTCGTTAAACTGAAGTTTATGAAGAAGTACTCGAGTGTCGTCTGAAAATCATTCTATCAAAATCAATATTTTGAGTCCAATACTCGAGTGTAAAAATGGTTATTCAAGTGTTTATAACACTTTTAACAATACTCAAGTTTTACTGGAAGTGTTAGAGTTAAAAAGAGTTTTACTTCCAATGGTACTCAGGAACTTTTGAAAGTATTGCTTAATACTTGAGTGCAATAAATTATACTTGAGTGTTGTTTCAAATCCATTTAAATATAACTAAAGTTTTGACAATAATACTCGAGTGTGAAAAGAGTGCTCGAGTATTTGTTTGAAATTCATTTTACCAAAACTGAAATTTTGGAAGTGATACTCAGTGTGAAATGTATTACTCGAGTATTTGTCAATACTTTTAACAATACTTGAGTATTACTGGAAGTGTTGAAGAGTAAATGATAAATACTTTTGCTTATACTCGAGTATATGTGGAAGTATTGCGGAAATATCATTGATACTCAAGTATTATAAACCATACTTGAGGGCTTGTAAGTCTTTTTAATGCCAATACTTCCATTCATACTCGTGAGCTGCTGAAAGTATTCTAAAATTACTTCGATACTCGAGTATTATCAGCCATACTCGAGTGTTGTAAGGTTTTGGACACTTATACTTTCATTCATACTCGAGTACACTTGAGAGTATGCTCATTTAGGGTCTATATTCGAGTATTAGTCATCATACTCGAGTATTGTGATGAATACTCTTGTCCATACTCGAGTGTGCTTGAAATTATTGTGCAAAAACACATTCTGAGGCTAATACTCGAGTTATTGAAGCTTGTACTTGAGTATTGTGATGAATACTCTTCTCCATACTCGAGTGTTGCTTGAAAGTATTGTGAAAAAGCAAATTCTAAGCTTGATACTCAAGTATTGAAGCTGGTACTCAATTATTGTGATGAATACTCTTCTCCATACTTGAGTTTTTCTTGAAAGTATTGTGAAAATATATCCTTGGAAAGCAATTTGAGTCTACTTTCAGATGAAACAATAATCAGTCCCAAATATTCTTTACTTCAAATGTTATCAAACCCACAGTGAGTAAAGGTCAATGATGAAATGTTCAATTTGACAAATATGTTTAGAAATTTATATCTTCTTCATATGAAATTCTGAGGTTGTTCTTGGTGTTTGTGAACCATAGTTTGAGTCTAGTTTCATATAAAACTGGTTTCATATCAATCAAATATGTGGTTTGAGAGATATAGTCAAAACACTGAACATATGTCGAGCTGAAAGTTAAGCAGAGCTAAACAAGGAGGTCGATACTTGAGTATTGACCCTTAATACTCGAGTATTAGCTCAAAAATCTCAATACTTGAGTTGTACTCAAGTATTGCTTCAAGTATTTCTTCATGAAACTTCAAAAACACATCATACTCGAGTATTGTCTTCCATAATCAATTCTGAATGTCCAAATGAAGATTAGATGAAGTGTAACTCAATGTATGTTGATATAACATCTCCTTGAAACATTTTAACCTTCAAATTGAGTTATTTAACCACATCATCCTTTAATTGCAAATCTAAAAATTTGAATCTTGATGTTCCCTTCTATCCTTTCATTTACCAAACTACATAAGAAATTCATATTTAAATATAGTAGTTAGTCAATATAGATTATACAAACTTTTTGCTCTTTTATATTTGACATCATCAAAACTAATCATATATAGTTGCATGTAGTGAGGTATGCTCATAGCCATGGCTTATGAGTATCTGATAGCGATCATACATGTTTGTGTGAATGTTAGTATAATTTACTACTGAGATTTCCATGAAATCTCATCCTCCACAAAATAACAACCCTTCAGGTGAAAGCTCCGACCGAGTTAAAGAAAAGGAAATGGAAGACTAAAGAGGAAAGGGAGTAGCAGATGTTATGTGTAAATCTATGCATTTTGCTATTTGAACCTTGAGCTGTAAATTATGAGTATGACAAAGTTAGAGACCTTGATTATGGTTATATGGATGTATGTTGAACCTAGATGGCTATTTAATTCAGTTTCATATCAGTTTCTGTGTTTTTGCTGTAATATGCCCTGAGTTCTTTGTGCAACTTCGCCGCACCCATTAAACTCCCTTAAGCTGTAAATTATTAGTATGACAAAGTTAGAGACCTTGATTATGGTTATATGGATGTATGTTGAACCTTGATGGCTGTTTAATTCAGTTTCATATTAGTTTCTGAGCTTCTGTTGTTATCTGCCCTAAGTTCTCTGTGCAAGTTCGTTGCGATGAAGGCGTGGATGGCCGCAGCGAAGGGTCCTCGAGGAGAATTCCCAGTGTATTATGAGGAGTTCGCCATGGTGAAGGACCAAGTTGGTCATGGCAAATGGGACCTGAGAAACCCTCTAGAAGCCAACCTCTAAGTTATTTTTATGAATTGGAATTCACATTTTCCACTGTGATGTTCAAGCATGAATTGATCTAATGAGAACCCTAAGCCCCGAAAAGACGAAATAGATTATAATTAGATGGTTATAACCACTTGGTCTCAAAATAGTAAAGATCATCATGTTTTTCCAAAATAGCCTATATTTTTAAATAAGATAAGATGGGAAAAGTTTTAAAACAGAATCCAGTCCTAGGAGACCTGGTGAGGCGTTAGTAAGAAACTCAAGCGTTATCTAATGATAATCTAAGGGGTGTAATAGGTGTTACAACAGCCCTAAAACAAAGGTGCTTTCTTTTTTTCCTAGACGAGTAAATTTTTAAAAACTAAACAAACTTTTGGAATCATCATGCAAAACTGACCAAGGGAGGCTGTTTTCACACAATTCTAAGACAGTTAAAAATTTTCATCCTTCTGGCCCTAGAATAGCCCTAAAACAAAGGTATGCTCTTTTTTGCCTCGGATGATGAATTTTCAAAAACTGACCAAATTTTTGCAATCCTCATACAAAACTAAGCAAGGGAGATAGTTTCCACCCAACTTTGAGACTAAAAAATTTTCATTCCTTTTACCCCATAATAGCCTTAAAGCAAAAGAGCGTCATTTTTGGCCCGGAGGGATGAATTTTCAAAAAATGACCAAATTTTTGGAATCCTCATGTAAAATCAGGCTAGGGAGGCTGTTTCATCATAATTATTAGACAGTAAAAAATTTTGATTCTTCTAACCGTACAAAAGCCTTAAAACAAGGTGTGGCCTCTTTGGCCGAGTGTTCATGATATTTCCAAGTATACTCAAGTTTTATAAGAAATTTTGTTATGAAAAATATGAACACTTTTATTGATTCTTGAGTACTGTAGAAAATATGATAGGAACCGAGATGTCACCATCCGGTTCATTCTTCTCGAGGGGTTTTAATTTGTAAATACTATGGTTCATGAAAGAGAAAATGTAGGAAATAAATCTTTTTGGTATTTTCAATTGATGAAGTAATGTTTTGGATTAAAGGGGATGTATGGTAGGATAGACCCTATATGATGGAAACTCAACTATCATCGCTCTCAATTTGATATTGGAGTTAAATCTCTCTAAGTTTGAATGAAAACACCAAGTAATCACTTAGGTCCAATGTTTTGATTAATGAAAACTCACTCGGACCCAAGTTAATTACCACCTCTTAAAACATTGTTTAAAACCACTTAGAGTGTAATTGAATGGATGATGCAAATACTCCAATGATTGTAAATCAACAACCAAAGAACTCAAGCACCCACATTAACTATCAACAATCATTAACAGTTAATTGAACACAATGGATTAATCACAACTGTAATGCATATGTAATTCAGCATAAACACATCATCCAATACAAATATATGGTCTAATCACAAATATGTAATCTTGGTTTACATGGTAATAGGAATTTCTAAACCTAGAAATAACCAACACAAGTTCAAACATAGATTAAGACTAAGAAAACTCCCTAAAGTGTCCATGAACTCAAGCTTTGTTTTCCCTTACCAAGAGGCTAAGGATTTAGCTTCACATTGCCCCAGAAACGTAACTGCAACCACAAGTACTTTTTGCCATGAGAGGAGTAGAGATGGGGATGGAAATGTGAAGAAGGAAGTGATGGGGAAGATTTAATCTGTTTGGAATGGTGGAAGAAGATGGAAAAATGATGGAATATGGAAGATGAATGGATGGAGAAGTTAGGAGCTTGAGAGAGAGTAGCTAGAGGCTCCCCTCTGCAAATCTGCTGAGTGGAGACGTGATCCTCTTCTTGGTGGTTGCCTCCCATATATGTAGCAAATGAATGACCTAATTCAAAATGCATGGCTTCAATAATAAGTGTTGAGGCCACGACCTGGTATAGTGAGTCCTCAACCTGGAGCAACTTGTTAGGATTGCCGTTGTTGAGATAATGTTTTGATGATGACAAATATGTTTTTGAACTTATATTTAGAATTCATTATTTTCATAAAAGTTTTACTAATCTTTGAGTTTTAATGAGATTATTGGGAGAACTCGAGTTATAATCTTTAGAACTCGAGTTACATTATCTAAAAATGCTTTCAAAATCCCAAACTTTCAAGAAAACTCAAGTTCTGATTGAAATTCTGAACTTCAAAACTTCTTTCTAAACTTGAAGTTTCATCAAGAGTTTTCATATAACTCAAGTTTTGAGAGTTAAAACTCGAGTTTCCAGAAACAAATTTGTTTTAAACTTAAAACTTCCAATGAAACTCGAGTTACACTTAAAAGTTATGAACTGAAACTCTTATAACTTGAAGTTTTATGAGACAAAACTCGAGTCTCGAAGTATAAACATGTTTTAACTGAAAACTTTCAATGAAACTCGAGTTGCAATGAAAGTTATGATTTGAAAATAGCTAAAACTTGAAGTTTTGGTAAATGGAACTCGAGTCTTGAAGAGCACAAAATGATTTTGCTTACGGAAACTTATGCAAACCCAAGTTTTAAGTTCTATAACTCAAGTTTTATCAAAACTCTTATTAGAACTCGAGTTACAACAAAAATTGTGTGAATTCTACTTTGAAATTTCTTCAATAACACGAGTTCTCAACAAGCAAAACTCGAGTTTGCTTTATCTGACATTTACGCAGACTATCAGAAGCTTATTCTGATCCCAAATATTTCCTTATTCATGCAAAACTTATTTGAATCTCACCTACCATCAAAAATGCTTAATTACTCTAATTATTAACAGGGAATGAAATTCTGATTGCCTAACCAGAAAGAGATTCAACAGACAAAAATGAAGAAAAACATCCTACCTACTGT
Source organism: Vachellia collinsii (assembly GCA_006871305.1). Classification (NCBI taxonomy): domain Eukaryota; kingdom Viridiplantae; phylum Streptophyta; class Magnoliopsida; order Fabales; family Fabaceae; genus Vachellia; species Vachellia collinsii. Next base: position 1,179 of record QFDD01001798.1, on the reverse strand, counting down.
CAGAAGCATTTATTGCGGGAAGGTGAATGATGATGATGAGTCAAATGGAAACTTAAATGTTTCTAACAGATATTTAATTCTTCCCAACTATAAAAGGCGAAGCATTCAAGTTTCAAAGGACAGAGAACGCAATTACGAGAAAGCGAATTTATCATTCTTCAACTACCTCCTCTGTTTTCATTCTCTCATACTTAAGAGCTTCAGTGCTTATCATTAAATTCTTAGAAAGGAGAATATACTTGTTCATTTATTGACTTTCTTAGAGTTACTCAAGGTTGGAGAATCTTGAGTGGGAAAAGACACAAGCAAAAGTGTCAGTGGGTCAAATTGAGTTAGGAAGGGGGAGAGTCCTTCTTCTGATTTGTTGTAATCTTTTGAGATTAGTGGGATTGAAAAGTTCAGAGGGTTCTGAGGACTGGACGTAGGTCAACTGGACCGAACCAAGATAAATCTATTTGTTCAATTTCTTTCATTCTCTGTTTTACGTTTCAATGGTTGCAAAAATTTTCAAAAGACCAATTCACTCCCCTTGGTGAAATCCTATCCTAACAGCCGTCACCCAAGAGGTGGGGTGAATTTGGTGTCTCAAAAATTTTCTATTCAAATCTCAAATAATCAAAATATCCAAATCATTAGTTGATAAAAATGGATAATGAAATTGGATAGAGTAAGAATAGAATCATTAGAAATTAATGGAGATGAAAGAAGGATGAGCACACAGAGATTTATCTTGGTTCGGTCCTCTCTAACCTATGTCCAATCCTCAGACTCCTCTGAGATTTGCAATCCACTATATCTTCCAAGTTTAACCAAGTACTTGGAAAACCATTACAGCCACATATTCAATATAACACACACGGCCTATTTCAAGTTTGTAACCATGGGTACTTGAGAACCCCATAAATTTTTCCAGGCATTTATGAAACCCACTCAAGTTTGTAACTGTTGGTACTTGAGAAATCGTTACAATCACTCCCCCTTACCATATGTAAGATTACACTTTCTATTTCACTCAGGTCTATCCTAAGTTACTCTCAAAAGGTTGGGCTGATTTTATTTGGGAAATACTTCACTCTATGAAGTGGATTGTATTATCACTGAAGCTCACGGAGAAGTATAATATCATAGTCCTATTGTTGTTGTGTGATTTCCTCAAATCCACACTCTACTCGGTATACT
>QFDD01001797.1:0-23181 GCA_006871305.1 Vachellia collinsii | reverse complement strand
AATGCATTTTTAAAGAAAGTAATAACTAATTAACCTGTTTTGAGACATTTTGTTTTATGATTATCTATTAACTCGAATTTTCTACTGTGCAAATGCATGGATATTTAGGCCTTTTCAATTTTTTTTTTGTTTTCAAAATAATTTGTTATAACTTGTATATTTTAAGAACATTAAAATCATTTTAAGAACAATTATTTCAAATAAATTTGTTGTTGTGCGCATTATTGTTCTATTCATTTGCAGAAGATGGACAGAAGACAGATCTTATGACCTTTGAATTTGTTAGAGAATGTTTCAGAAAGCTTCCCTTATGGTAATCATTTATTTATTTTTTTACAAATATAGATATACTGAAGTCAATTATATTCAAGACATTGTTGTGCTATAATACTTTGATAGCCATTGTGGCTGAGGAATTGTGTTAGAGAACAGCTGACCGCAAGGCTTCATGCCAAAACTTCTCTTTTCTGGCTTAAATTATAAATATGTAAAATGCATTTTTAAAGAAAGTAATAACTAATTAACCTGTTTTGAGACATTTTGTTTTATGATTATCTATTAACTCGAATTTTCTACTGTGCAAATGCATGGATATTTAGGCCTTTTCAATTTTTTTTATTTTCAAAATAATTTGTTATAACTTGTATATTTTAAGAACATTAAAATCATTTTAAGAACAATTATTTCAAATAAATTTTTGTTATATTCATTATGCATAAATCTTGACAGAAGCCGGTTTTTTATCCAAAAATTAAAGGTAAAGTAGACCCCTAACATGCCCTCTTATATTGAGAAGAAAAAGGTTAAATAATGCGCTAGAAGGAGGGCTTGAACCTCCGACCTTGTGGTTAACAGCCACACGCTCTAGCCAACTGAGCTATTCCAGCTTTTGTTGTTTACGTAGTACAAATTACCAATAAATTCTAGGCTTGCATTTTTGTTCCTTGTCCGATTGAAATCATGTTTGACAATGAGCACCTCCGCTGATTGAGAGGAGACTCTACTATTAATCTCCTATTGTAAGTTTATGGGTGTTTCAGTGTGGTGGGAAAGGTTCGCTGGCCCAATGTATCCGAAGTCTTAGAATCCTTTGTGGTGAGGATAGGTGTTTTTCTTCACGTATTGTGCTTTTGAAGTCAAGACTTTGTTTTTTAATCGAGTTTAACTGCTCCTGGCCCCAGTTGATTTTGCAGAAGGCAATAATATATCCGAGTCCTAGATGAATCGACTTCGTCCCTGCTCTGCAAAGACTAAGCCGGCCATGTCTTTTTGCTGAGTTTTTTCGGACCAACACATTGAAACCTGGCTCCAGATTTAGCCAACTCTCATCTCTCAAATTTTTGTTGGTTTTTGGGTTAAAGCAACTCGCATTGGGTATAGTTTATTGCGCCATTGATGCTCTGGCTTTCGGTTATATGAGCCTTGCCGTTTTAGTCGGGTACCAAGCACTTATTCTTGTGGAAGGGCATCTTAACTCCGTACTTAGGCTCCCATAGCAAGTTCATTTGCTTGACCTCCCTGAATGTTCCCATGGTAAAGTCCATTCGAGAGCCTTGTAGAAATTAGTGTTTTCAGATGAATCTGATCTGGTATCACAAGCTGCTGAAGCAATTATATCAAATGACAATTGTCTTAGAATTTGTTAGAATGGACATTCATTTAGGACAACCACATCAGCAATACGCTAATAGAAAGACTAGCGACATAAGCCATATAGTTGTAATGTTCTAATTTTCCTCCTAGGAATTTAGGAATAAATTTGTTTCATATTTTTATGCAGTGCAACTTTGCAAGAGCAATATGGTTCACCTCAACCCCTCTTCTTTACTCCTTCAGAGAGACCAAAGGCATCCTAGAAATATCTGACAATGCTTACATCTTTGGTTTGCTTGATTGAATTGTGTTCCTGTAGAATTCGTAGCAAATTTTTTGTAATCCCAGAATAAACTAGTGAGCAGGGTTTTGAGTATGCCCCTCCCCAAGTGCGTTAATGCCCTTTTCACTTCCGATAGTCCCTGTTTATGGAATAGGTTTCCTTTAAATTTTTCCTTACTGTAAGTTTTTTACAGCGTTTTCTTTAGTATAAGCACCAGCATTCTGTCCAGACAAGGAATGATAGCTTCATCTATGAATAAATAGAATCAGATCCTGTCATAGACTATTTATAGAATTTTTCAAGGATTTAAGCTGTAGCTTCTAATATGTTTGGATGTGTATGCTCTTGTTTGCATACAAAGAAACATTTGTTCATTATTTGGGATGTGAGTATTTACACACACACATGACTCTACATATTTTTTTTTGAACTGATGTATTGACTTTATCTTCTTAATTTTTCTTTATGAGAAAACTGTTAGTAGTTTCATGGGACTATACTGTACCAATTATAGTTGTAGAAGTTTCGTTATATAATTGATTTTTTTTTTCCTTAAACGCAGAAGGTTCCTTCTGGATGCGAAGTAAGCTACGTAAAACTTTCATTTGTGTGTTTAAATTTAATATTTACACGTATGAGGTGGCATAGATTAATGGTAGAGTGAATATGACATATTTACCCTCATTGGAATATAGTTTTAACCATTTTCTGTTTTTAATTTTTAATCCCTAAATTTCATTCATAAAATAACATTTTTTAAAAGATATGAACTTATATTGTAAATAATTAACCCACCAAGATTGATAACTAATATTTTAGGGAAAATCTCAATAAGATACATCTAAATTACTCAAATTTTAATTTGAATCGTTAAATTTAATAAATTATTAATTAAGTTGTATAATAAAATTAGAGATTTAGAAATTGGGTCAAATTATCTTTATACTATTAGTTATTAAAAATGATGCATTTAGGTTTTGAAGATAGTTTTGAAGAATCACAAAAGGGTCTAATGCATCAGTTTCTCCATCTCCAAACGGTGATCGATTTGGTCCATCACCAAAAAGTGTGGAGAGATCTTTAAATATTGCTTCTGTAACATATTCCTTTCTTTAATGGGTTTCTGCTCTTCATTTTGATGTCACTCATCTCCATTAGATATTACTTTATTCTTACCAAATTATTTCTCTCTTCCCCTGTTTGAGAACCACCGTTATAGGAATAATTTAGTTTGTAATGTTTTGGGTCTTATTAAACATGGTTAAATAATTATTGATCATTTGGTTAAATCTGTTTCCTTTTTTAGACCACTTTTTTATATACAAGTGTGAGGAATTTGTCATATTTAGTCGGAGAAAACTCTCCATTACCCATTATATTTTGAATCCTACATTTTTCATGCTGGTGGCCTAAAATGGTGGTTCTGATAGAAGTAAGTAATAATAAATTTTACTTTCTTATGATAATATATGATTATGTTGAGATTTAATGTAATTAAGTATTTATATTATATTATATCTTATATATTAGATATTATGTTTATATTTAATTAGATTTAAGGTTAACCATTAGTTTGTATGTGATTTTCCAATTTTCAAATGAAATAGCCACATTAACAAGCACAAAATTGCTCAACTTGAAATGCATTAAGCAGCACTTCAACTTCTACGAAAGCCTTTGCGGATCTACCTTTTGATGGTGGGATATGAGTAGCTTCTTTGAATACAAACAAGTTAAAAATACCGCATGCCTAGTTTTATACGGGTACTTGAAGCTCACTGTAGCAAAATATTTTGGAATTTTCATCCTCAATTATGTTGTCCCCTTATATAAGAAGAGTATAAGAACAAAAAGAATGCTACAAGCTACTGCACATTTTTTCTTAATGCAGGTTCTTGAAACTACGAGAAAGTGAATTCATAATTTAAGAGTACTGTGTCAGCCTGAAAAAACCAAAACGTGCAAAACAGGCAATTAATTGGTGCCTTGGCCTGTGAAATGAAACATGCTCTAAAATTACCATTCTTGTACTTTGTCAAGCGTGAACATCGAAGGTGTCGAAGCTATTAGCTCCAACCTCTAATGGTGGCCTCGACAGTATGAGCAAAGGCACGTTGATGATTTTACGACATTTATAGTTGGGAAGAGAGACGTTTGCTCTAATGAGAAAAGCAACGGAAAATGCTTAGGACGAGAGGGTTTGACGAGGGGGACGGAGATGGTGGAGCAGGGAGTGAGCAGGATGGAGGCACTGTGACGGGGGTATTCAGTAGCAAACGACCAGTTTTCACGGAGCACTCGAGATGGTTAGGAGAGAGAGGCGATGCGAATGGAGGTGGGTAGCCATTATCCTATAAAGACAAGCTTCTGAGCCTAGGTGATTCGGGATTCTTGGACCTGAACATGTCAGTGGCAGACACATTGCAAGGCTTTAAGGAGTTCTTTACGAAGGCACGTGAGAAGCAAGAAGTGGAGTCACAGGATGACGGAGTGACTGCAGATGCACCTGATGATGAAGGAGAGGACGGCGTAGCGATTTGGCAAAGAACTGGGAAACTTCCATCACTGAAGGTGTTAGCAGAGGAGTACATTAGGTGGTGTAAACCATACATGAACTCTCTAATCGTGAAGCTTCTGGGCAAGACTCTCGGTGCAGGTTTTATGCGTTAACGTATGGAGCGAATGTGGTGTAAAGACCCAAGGAAGCCCATCAAAGTGGTTCCTCTGAATAATGGGTTTTTCATCGTTTCGGGGTTCCTCAGGGTGTTAGGTCCCTAGCAGCGCCAACTGCTAGGGACCTAACACCCTGAGGGACCCCGGAGTGGGTGAAGGGGGAAGGGAGACGCAGTAGGCAGGGTGCGCTCAAGTCCCACATCGGATAGACTCGTTCAATATGAAGACCATATATGTAGTAGGCAGGGTGCTCTCAAGTCCCACATCAGTTAGACTCGTCCAAAGTGAAGGCCATATATATAGTCAGGGAGTGACCTTTAACATCCGAGGCTCCTTTTGAGTGATTATGGATCTCAAAAGGACAAAACCCTGTGCCTACGGGCGGCTAAACAGGGACAATACCTCATGATGTTACACATAGCAGCTTGGATTCGTGTTTCTGACTTGCCTGCAGAGATGTATCGTGTGGAATCCCTACGTAAACTGGGGAACCTGGTGGGACACACTCTAAAGATCGATCGAACAATGGCTTTCTCTGAGAAGGGAGGTTTCGCTCGGATTTGCATTGAACTTGACCTCCGATAGCCATTACTTCCAGCCTTTGATCTTTTTGGGGAACACAAGAGGATAGAATATGAGGGGTTGCACCTTGAATATGAGGGGTTGACCAAATGGTCAAGTGGCTACCAGGGATGCATTGAGGCGCTACTTACCCCCAGGTTGTGGCTTCGATCCCTGGGGAGGCGAGTTGTGAAACCTCTAGGGGAGAGGTTATAACCTGGCTGCCAAAAGACCTCAGGGAGGTGGGGTGAGGTAGTCCGGCACCGTTAGGGACCAAGTGGGGTGAAGCTGTGCCGTTACATATGGCCACCATCTTAACCAATGCCCGTTAAAGACTTCATCTCCGGCATCTTAGGAAAGCAGTGGGGATGTAGGGAACCAGTCCGAGGCAGAGTCTGGCGGCACGACACAGATGGGACAGCAAACCGTTGACGGGACCAGAGCCCCGGAAATGGAATCCCGAACTGACTCCGAGATCCTAGGAGCTACAAGCGAAGGTTACGGACCTCATATGCTGATTATACATGATCTTGGCCGAAAATATGGGATGACAGTTTTGAAGAATAAGGTGGCAGATTTATTGGGGAAGCCTTCGGAGGTGTTAAAGGAAGCACAAGGGATCATTAATTGATCGAGTGGATCACGGGTGGCGAAGGATAAGGAAAAGGAGGATCATGCGACTAACCCATGTGGCACTAAGGGTGACAGAAAACCCCAAGAACCTTGAAGTGGATTTGATTAAGGAGAAAGAGGGAGAATGGATACTGGTGGGGCAAAAAAGGAAGGCAAAATCCAGGGTCAAGGCTCATGGGAAAGAAAACAAGAAGAACACTGCGAGGGCGCCACGTCAGGTGAGCATACCAACATCAGGCTTATCAGTGGAGGTTTATTCTCCTAGCATAATTTCTTCTTGAAGCATGGCCCCCCCAAAGATCTCGTGCTCTGCGTCTTCGGCCCAACAGCTAGAAGTCGCTAGTGGGCCCCCCTCCCACTACATGGATTTATCAAAGCACGGGACTTTAGTTGGGCCACAGCTAACAGCCCCAATGGAGTGTGTCGGAAAAGGTGGAGGTTCTAATCAGCCCACGCAGGACATGCTTGTGAGCACCAAGATGGACGCTTCGAGGAATGTATCCTCTACCCCTCATGTAAGGTTTGAATGAATTGCCTATTCTGGAATATTCGAGAGGCAAGAGCACGTACCTTCCTGGCCCTCATGTGTGAACTTAAAAGTTTTTATTGTTTGGATTTCATTGCTGTTTTTGAGACAAAGTGCAACGGGCACAAAGCGTCTCAGATTGCTATGAAGTTGGGTTTCCACAATATGGAGATTCTTGATGCTGTTGGGTATAAAGGAGGAATATGGTGCCTGTGGTCTAATAGAGTTAAGAGAGTTGAAGTGCGTCAGAAAACGTCTCAGTTCATCCATTTTCTTATTCAGGATGAGAACAACCGTACTTGGGAGATCACTTCAGTTTATGCAAGCCCCTCGCCACCTGTCCGACGTGATTTATGGAAGCATCTTGAGGTTATCCGAGCTAATCTCCAGCACCCTTAGTGTGTGGGGGGTGACTTCAATGCAACCTTTATGTTTAATGAGCATTCCTCTAGAGGGAATCACGGTGAGCCAGACAAGGACTTTTGTGAGTTTGTCATAAACAACATCCTCAATGATATTGGATTTTTGGGCCCTCGGTTTACGTGGCATAGAGCAGATACAGAGTAGAATTGATCGTATTCTGTGCTCCAATGCATGGATGGATATGTTCCCCAATGCCACTGTTACACATCTGCCTTGGTTGAAGTCGGATCACCGGCCACTTCTTTTGCGCCACGATGGCATGAGAAACACAGGTCATTTTACAAGACGATTTCGTTTCTTAGCTGCCTGGGTTCTGCATGACGACTTCCTACAGTTTGTTCGAGATCATTGGAATTCGAAGGTATCATGGGAGGACAATGTGGCCACCTTTTCTAGAGATTGTGCGGATTGGAACAAGCAAGTGTTTGGCCACACAGCTCAATGGAAGAGAAGGCTTTTAAGGAGACTAGATGGGATTTCACGGGCTAAGGCTCGTCGTCCTCTCTCGCCGGAGTTACTTGAGATCCAAAGGCAACTTTGGAAACAACTCGATGAGGTTATGTTGCAGGACTCCTTAATATGGGCCCAAAAGGCTCGGTGTGACTGGTCAATTTTAGGTGATCGCAACACAATTTTTTCATGGTCGAGCAAACAGTCTGAGAGAGAGAAATTTTGTAGGGGCTATTCGGAATAGTGAAGGTGCTTGGTTGTATGATCGTGTTGACATTAAGGATTATGCAGTATCCTTCTTCTCATCCCTATTCACAGAAGATGAGAGTGATCGTGAGCCTCTGACCTGCCAGCTCACATACCTACCTCTTGCCCGGGAGGAGATTGAAATGGTGGGAAGTGAGGTTTCACCTCAAGAGATTAAGGAAGCAATGTTTAGCATGGGGGCTCTTAAAGCACCAAGACCGGATGGGCTCAATGCTTTGTTCTACCAGAGCCAATGGAATCATGTCAATCAAGCGGTGTGTGCGAAAGTTCAGAATATTTGGCAGGGACTTGATCGAGTGAAATCCATAAATGACACTCGGATTATCCTTATTCCTAAAAAGGATCACCCAGAGGAACTAAAGGATTTACGGCCCATCTGCCTTTGCAATGTGATTTTTAAAACCATCACTAAAATAATTGCAAATCGACTTAAAAGTCTTATGCCTAAGGTAATTAGCCCAAACCAGTGCAGCTTCGTACCTGGCAGGCACAGCTCTTATAACATCATCATAGCACAGGAGGTTATTCATTCAATGAGGCAAATGCAAGGGAAGAAAGGGTTCATGGCTATCAAGATTGATTTGGAAAAGGCCTATGACAGGGTTAACTGGGGCTTCTTAAGGGCTTGCCTTCAAGAATTGGGTCTTACGCCATATATGGTAAACTTGATTTCTGAATGCGTGTCATCCTCGACTATGGAGCTCCTATGGAATGGTGAACAGGCAGGCTCTTTTTCCCCAACGAGAGGGGTGCGACAAGGGGATCCACTGTCACCCTATCTATTCGTGTTATGTATGGAGCGGTTGGCCCACATCATTCAAGAGCAGATGGACCAGGGAGCCTAGCACCCGATTCGTCTACGTAAGCATGGCCCTCCTATTTCCCATTTATTTTTTACTGACGATATGCTTTTGTTTGTGAAAGCTTCAGTTTAGCAGGCTGATATTGCCATGAGTTGTTTAGATAATTTTTGTCGGAGCTCAGGCTTAAAGGTTAATGCAAACATGACCCGCATCTTTTTCTCTAAAAATGTGGATCAAAATGAACGGACACAGTTTAGTAATGTGCTTGGGGTCCAATCCACAACAGATCTTGGCAAGTACCTTGGTGTTCCTCTTCATCATCAAAGGGTCACCAAGTCCAGCTTTCAGAGAGTTGTGGACAAGGTGAAATAAAGGCTTGCGAATTGGAAGATAAATTCGTTGTCTCTAGTAGGAAGAACCACATTGGTGGTGTCGGTCACATCATCAATACCAGGACATACCATGCAAACGTCCCTCCTCCCTGCAGCGACTTGGGAGAAGATTGCCAAGTGTAATCGACAGTTTATATGGGGATCAACAACGGACAAGAAGAAACCCCACCTAGTGACATGGGATACGTTGTGCCAATTCAAGCAAGCATGAGGCTTGGGGCTAAAGCAATTGCGTCGACAAAATCAAGCTTATATGATGAAGCTTGGCTAGAAGCTTATTCACCGTCGCGAGGATTTGTGGGTGCGAGTCGTTTGGAACAAGTATAAGCGTGGTGACGATGTGCTCCCTCTTATCAATCCTGAGCTCACAGGGTTCAATACTTGGCGTGGCATTTGCAATTCATGGCAAGATATTGTGAATGGCGTGGAGGTTGATGTAGCATCTGGCCTGGTACGTTGGAAGCATGACAGGAGTGGAGAGGTCACTATTCGTTCAGCCTACTCGACCTTGATGAATGAATCCGTTAACGGTGATCTCGTGTGGCAGTGGATTTGGAAACTGAATACACTTCAACGATGCCGTTCTTTCATGTGGCTTGTTATCTAGAATAGGCTACTGACCAATGAAGAAAGGGTTAGGAGAAGGATGTGTGAGAGTGATGTCTGTCCGGTCTGCCACCTGCATTCAGAGAGTATGAGCCACATTTGTCACAATTGCCGAGAAACATAGTCTCTATGGCATGAACTTGTTCCCGAGACATGTCAATCTACTTTTTTCAGCATGCCTATCTCGACCTGGGTCAGTCACAATCTGAGTCAACACTCGGAGTGGTTAAAACTAGGCTGGAATGCCTATTTTTCGACTTTGTGCTGGTGCATTTGGCATCGCCGCAAGCTTTGGGTTTTCGAATAGAAGGCTTTAAGTAATGATGCTCTTAAGTTGCAGGTATCCTCGATCTCGGACTCCATTCTGAAAGCTCAGTAAAGATTGGCTAGTACAAACCTCCACGGCCAACGTACCCTTGACAGAACCATCAATTGGATGCCTCCACCTGATGCTTGGCGGAAGGTGAACATAGAAGGCGCGTTCTCCCAGCAACTAGGAATCGGTTGTAGTGGAGTCCTAAGGGATGCTGCAGGAGTGTTTGTGAGAGGCTTTAAGTACCATGGGCCCGTGAGTTGTAGCTTAATGGCGAAACTTTATGCAGCAACCTTGGCCCTAAAGATTGCATGGGGGCAAGGGGAGAGACGTTTGATTCTTGAAACGGACTCCATGGATGTCATGAGTCTCCTGTAAGGGGATGAAGCTAGGCTCCATCATGATGCATGTATTATAAGAGAAGCCCAGATGCTCCTGAAGTTGGAATGACAGGTGGAAATTTTTCATGTTCCTCATGAGGAAAATAGAGTGGCGGATGGTTTGGCTTGTGAGGTGTTGACAATGGCACCTGGTCTCCACCATGTGTTGGCCCCTTCTTCAATGCTCTTATCTATGATTGTGTTTGAGTACCCAAGTGGTACTGTTATTTGTTAGGCTGCTTTGAGGATTTCCTCCCTTGTAGTATAAAAAAAAGAGAGAGAGACGGTTGCTCTCAACGTGACATTAGAGATTGGAAGCCAACGTTGAAACTGCTAAGGACAGGGCCGATTAGGCTAATAATGCAAAATTGCTAAAAGTGAGAGCATCGATTTTTTTTTTCAAAATTAAAAATAATATTCTTTTTTATCTTTTAAAAAATAAGGTGTATGAAAGTAATTTAACCTAATTTCTAAATTTTTAATTATGTCAAATAACCTAATTAAAGATTTATTAAGCTCACCGATCCAAATTAAAATTTGACTAATTCAACCGTTTTTTAATGAAATTTTTTTCAATATTTTAAATGATTAAACCATAAAAAATTGAGTTGTATATTCAATTATAAAGATAAAAAGATTACCTTTTTCTTAAAAAAAATTAATGACGCTTGCGTCTTCTTTTTCCCAAGAAAGACGACATTTTGTTAATATCAGTCGACTGTCAAACGCATATTAGTTATCTCTTGGGTCTAAAACATAATAGTAGTAGGTAAAAAAAAACCATAATAGTGGTAATCACACGAAAAATTATAGAGAAAAATCCCTTTTAAGTAAATAATTAGAGAATAAGATTTGTTCAATTGTATATGTAGAGTTTAGTGGTATATGTGAAAATTCAGTTATATATTGTGGAAGCTCAATTGCATATTATGGAAGATTTCATTTTACAATTAATTTTTTAATTGGGATTTATCCTCAATTCTCCATAGTCATATTTGTGAGGTGGTAGAGGTTTAATCTGGCAATTCCACGTGGAAACGTTGGTGAGGTGGCACTCTGGGATTGGTGGTGTGACGGCACGGGAGAAGACGGGAGAGAAACGTTCCGCGTCAACGCCGATGCATCAATACAAGAAGGGCGCACACCGTGGGAACACGTTGATGGCTCCTCGGAAAAGACTTTCAAGTGACGCCTCCACCGATAGCTCTGTGAAGGAAAATGCTCCGCGAAAACCCCAAGAATCCGCCATTACTGAATCTCCAATTTCGCCCCCAAAGTGGGGCCTCATTCTCAAGCTCTCTCTGTTCCTCATCCCTTACTCGTATCTCATCTTCTACCATTACAACATTGAGCCAGAGCTACGGAGATCCATCCTCATCAATGCCGTGATGAGCCTTGCTGGGTTCTCTGTGACTGTCAAAATGATCCCCGTGGCGTCCAGATATGTTCTCAGACGAAATCTGTTTGGCTATGATATCAACAAGAAGGGAACCGATCACGGCACCGTAAAAGTGTGAGATTTGATTTCATTTTAATTACTGCGTAGATTAATGAAGTGGCTACTTGGTGGGTTTTGGTTTACGATTCGTTTTCTGCATAATTAAGCGTCTGTTTAAATTGTGTGTTTTTAGCCAACGTTGGGCACTAATGATCTTCTAGATTTGAGTTCAGGTGTAACTCAATTTTGGATCACATTTCTAATTGGATTTTATTTGATATCTTTCGTTCCGGTTGAGTATGCTATACCTACACGTAATGATTCTTACCCCAGTCCTTTGAAATGCTGATATCAATGCACTTCGGTGTGAACTATGACTTTTCTTGAATCCTACACCTGCTGTTCATTAACTACCAAAACGATCTGGACAGAACTGTATAATATCCTTTGGAGAATAGCTGTTGTTATGCGTGCAAATTGATGTGGACCTGCATTACCCCCCTGGGTATTTTCTCAAGCTTCCTACATTTTCTAATTTATGATAAACAACGTATAGCCTTTTGTATTTGATAATGATGCAATTATCCCTTTGTATTTATGAATAAATATTTAGATAATTGGAATAATTTCAGGAGTTGATCAATGGTTGACTGTAAGGAAATGTTAACCTTTCTAATACTTTAGTAGGATTAGGATTTCTTAATTAACTTCCTAGAAGTATGAATAGGTCAGTTTTTGAATTAAACAGCTATCCCTGGTTATTATCGATAAAAAGGATATATTGAGCTTCTGATAATTTTTTTTTTTATGGATTTTTCATCTTGTACGACATAATTATTGCTTCTATTTGATTTTCTCTATTTAGAATATAGTTATATAGAATATGGGAATATTTCTGTACTGATATGGTGATATCCGTAATGTTAGATGTTTTCCTGAGATACTTCTGTACTATTATGGGAATACATTGAATGAATCAATGATGTCATTTACTGTTAGGTCTTTTTTTTCACAAGTTTTTCATCGAAGTTCTTGGAATTGGGACTCACTCTTTTTCAAAAGGAAATTCTATTTCAATTGTACAGTTCCTGTGTGTAACTTTGATCTCCCTTTTGTATGCCTGGTGCGTGAAATGCTTAAGCTGTTGCTTTCTGTACAAAACACAAGCCATGCCATTCGAAAATATGACCATGTAACTTGATTAAAGTTTGTCCTTTAAGGCCGTGTTGATTTTTGTAGAAGGAAGTTAGGGACTTGTAAAACGGTTGCTTGGGTAAGTTGGCTAGTTTAAGACATTAAATGATCTTAGGTCTGTAATTTGAGTAGAAAATTGGATAAAAAAAAAAAAAAAAGCGGGATGAGTTTTCAGAGTTCCCATGGGTTGGAAAGGATAGTGACTATCTTCTTGCCAAGTTAACTGATTCAGTTGAGTGAGTAAGGATAAAAATTGTTGAGAATGTTTTTAGTGGATCGCATATAGAGATCTATATGCTCTTCTGTGCTAGGGTGAGGGAATTCAAGAAGGATTATTGAAATGGATGAGATTGAGGTTTATATTGAATAATGGTGCAAGTCATTGAAAAATTAGATGCAATTCAGCAGGGCCTTAGATGGAATTTATGAGGAAATATGCATGCAAGTGTTTGTGCATGTGAAGGTTCCTATCAGCAATCCAAACTAGGGACAGTCTATAGTTACTTTTTGCATCATAAGTTGATTTAGAAAGCATTTGACCTATTGCTTCGCAAGCGTGTTGTGGTAAAGTCAAATCCAATGTAATGGATAGAGCACTGTTAGCAACCTGTACTTTTGTTTCGGTTGACAATGTCACCATTTTTTGTGCAGACCTGAATCCCTGGGCATAGTTGTTGGCATAGTTTTCTTGGTCTTGGCAATCTTATTTCAATACTTCAACTTCACAGCAGATTCAAATGTAAGTATTCTTTATTATTTCTGTGCAAGATAAGTTGACGATTTAATTCAGCACCAACATTTTGTGACTGTTACAAGTTCATGGTTGATGATTTGATTTACAAGCCATCTTAATAATGCAGTGGCTTGTGGAGTACAATGCTGCATTAGCATCCATCTGCTTTATGATATTGCTTGGATTTGTTGATGATGTTCTTGATGTCCCATGGAGAGTGTAAGTATATGATCTTTTAGTATCTTCCCCAGGGTTTGTGTTTGTCTACAGGGACACACACAATTTTTTATTGTTTTTGTTATGTAATGTGATTGTCATGAGCAGGAAATTACTTCTCCCATCAATTGCTGCACTTCCTTTGTTAATGGCTTATGCTGGTCACACAACTATAGTTATACCAAAGCCACTTGCCCCACATATTGGAATAGAAATTTTGGATCTTGGTAGGCCTTCCTTACCTTCCAAAGGACACTCAAAACAAATACTAATTGCTTCATAGTTTCACTATGTTGACCACTTATTCTTGAGGCAGGATGGATATATAAATTATATATGGGACTCTTGGCTGTTTTTTGCACAAATTCCATCAATATTCACGCTGGGATAAATGGGCTTGAAGTTGGGCAGACAGTGGTTATTGCTTCAGCTGTAAGCATAAAAGCTTGTTAGATTAAATCGCATCTGTTTTGGCTGTGGAATATGATAGTTACTGTGGGTTTGCAGATCGTGATACACAATATTATGCAAATAGGAGGGTCTACCGATCCTGAATATAAGCAAGCACATGCATTCTCTATCTACCTAGTTCAGCCCTTACTAGCTACCTCTTTGGCTCTGCTTTCTTACAACTGGTATCTAATACTGCGTCTGTATCATTTTGTTTTCTCCTGCTTAATAAAAGAGTAATTTACTGACTCGGTCTGTTGTCTTGCTCATTATAGGTATCCTTCAGCAGTTTTTGTTGGAGACACTTATACATACTTTGCTGGAATGACCATGGCTGTAGTTGGGATTTTAGGCCATTATAGGTATAGTTTTACACTTCTATTCTTCCCAAACAAAAGAACCAATTTCTTTACTCTCCCCACTCCCCATGAGTGTGTAAGGCTACCAAGGCATGATAAGTATGACTGAACTATACTGGGAACATTATAAAATTTGTAATTTTTGAAACTTAGATACGTCCTTTTTATGCTGGTTTGACTTGAATAAATTCTTCACTCAAAACTCACAGTCACCCTTAGCTTCCAAGGGTGCTCTCATCTGTGAGGGCTATAAGACATTTGCTGGGGGCATGAAGATTCAGTCAAGAAGTGGAATTTGGAATACTAATCACAAAATACCAAAAAAGGAAAGCTTGTTGCGTGTAATCATACACTTCCTAGTGAACTTGACTTAATTGTTTATTTTGTTAGAAACAGGAAAAGAGCAAAACAATTAAGTTCAAAGTATTCATATCTAGCCCATTTTACTCAGATTTATCATCTTGTATCACTGTGGTTATCGTTTACCTTATAATTAACTTGATTTTATTTTTGATTCAGTGAAACGCTGTTGATTTTCTTCCTGCCTCAAGTTTTGAACTTTCTCTTGTCATTGCCCCAGGTTATTACCCCCCCCCCCCTTCCTCTCTCTCAGTGTGTACACCAAAAGTTTACTATGATTAGAATTCCCCTAAAGATGTATGACATATAACATGCTTTTCTCCAGCTCTCTGGCTATATCCCATGTCCCAGGCATCGCCTGCCAAGGTAGGCTTTGACAACCCCTTCTTATTTTTATTGTGGGGGCTTCTTTTAGACATCTTGCTTATATTTATTCGGTTGAAATTTGTGCATCTTCTATCCAGGTTTGACCCTCAAACTGGACTGCTTACTGGGACAAATGACGGGACACTCGTTAATTTTTTCTTGAGACAGCTTGGCCGGAAGTCTGAAAAGTCACTTTGTATTTATCTTCTTGTTTTCCAGGTGGGTGTCATCTTTATTTCTTTCCCCCTTGCTGCCCGCAACTCCACTACCCACTTCTGCCTCCCCCGTTTTCTTTAATTCTTCCAAGTTAAATTTGTGTCAAGTACCACTATAAATTTATGGGATTTAAGCAGAAGTATGGATCCATTGTCTTGCCTGGAAAAGGTAATCCAGACACCAAGACATGCGGAAATGCAAATTTCTCTTTTAAGGCTTATGTGCAAGAAATTAACCTAAACTTGATTAAAAATCTGTTGTCCATGAAGTAATTGATTTGGAAATGACATTTAGGTCTTAAAAGATTAATTTAATGATAGGTCCCAAAAAAATTTCAAAAAATAAGCTGCAAATATCAACTCAAACACTTGCAAATGTAAGAGTTTCAGTTTAAAATTATTGAGAATGACGTACAAGACTTAAATGCCTGATTTGCTTTTTACTTGCTACTATATGAAGCAATATTTGTAACCCCAGCAAAATTTTCGAAGACTTAAATGTCATTCAATTGATCTTTTGGGACCTAAGTGTCATTACCTAGTCGATTCTATTTGTGCATGGTGGCTGCATCAAATTAACTCTCAAGTGTCAAATACCAATTAATGCGTATCATAATCATATTATAGTTAGATTTGCTTATTAAGTGGCTTGTAACTCTGTTAGGAGTTTTACTTTTTTATTAAAAGAAGCATCCAGAGGACCAGTATTGATGAAAATTTGAACCATTTTCCATGGCTATGAATACTTGCATTTCAGTCCAGCTTATAGGCTGAATGCAGATGCAATATGCATTAATTTTCCTCTTTCCTTTTCCCTTTTTTTTTTTTGCCAACAGCATTAATTTTCACTTGTTTCGTGCTTCTGTTAGAATTTTTGTGTTGTATATTACTCATATCCCCTGTAACCCTCTTGTAAACAGGCTATTGCATGCTGCTTCTGTTTCTTGCTGAGGTATTTCCTAGCTGGATGGTACAAGTGAGGCACAACTAAGTTTTACCTATGAGAACCACCGTAGGTGCCTAAGTTTGTGGTGTAATCATTCTTGTAGAAAAACTGTATCGAGGAGTATATATTTTTAGACTGGGGGAATGCCTTTTTGTTCCAATTTATTTTGGTTTCATTCGAGAGTTATGAACTTCGTATCCACCTAATTTAATAGACTAATCGACTAACAGAGCTATTCTCTTGGGATACCTTGAAGAACCAAAATTTTGTATATGCTTATTGAATAGAAGAGTTTGAGGAAAGAAAATTTTGATTAGATTGTTGCATCATCCCATGTTGGCAACAAAAATAAAGTACTTATTCGGAGATTGGACATTGTTCTGAAGTATAGGTCTTGAAACTTCCTGATTTTTTTGGTGCCCTCAATTTCTAAATCTTTTGAACCCAGCTCGGGAATATTTAATTTTGTAATTTATATGTTTAGATATTTGCAATTTCTAATCAGCAGTGAAATTGATGCCAAATTTTCTTGAGTATAGCATGAATGCTTTTTAATGAATCATGTCTTCAAAGAGAACTAGGAAGTTACTATGCCTGGAAATCAACATCAACCAACATTGAAATCTAGTTTTTCTATCAAAATTTATGACTCAGAAAAATTGCTGCTGTTTTTATTCTGCCTATTAGGGAAATAATTTAAGAGTATCATTATATTGTTAATTACTCGATACAGCTGCAGGGTGCAGTTCAAGTAAACTCGCGATAACGGTGATATCTCATCTTACATATACATTCATATAATGGTATATTAAAGTGCCACTATCATTAATTCATATTTACCCGGTAACATCTCTCCATTATATTTCATAGTGCATCCCCGGACTATTTTCACCATTAAAGTTTCTGTGAAATTCTTGCATGCTTCCGTGGGCAAATACATAGCTTAGCGTATGTGAGTGCTAATGCGTTAGAAAGTAGTTAAGCAGAGAAATAAACAGACAAAAAACATCAGAATCATTGAGGCTGGAATGAACGATTTAGCTATACTAAAAATATATCAACGAACAATTCACCTATCAACACAAGCTTCCTATAATTTTTTTTTTTTTGGGGGGGGGGTGTGGGGTTGGTGGTGTTTCGAGCTTTGGACACTAACATAAAGACATTCGGGAACAAGAGCTCTCTATATTTGAACTTACCTAAGAACACGACTCTTTCAGCTCAAAGAAAAGGTCGTGTTCGTATCCTAGAGACTAGAGCTGCTATCTTCAGATATGATGTAAACCGGAAAATGAAAATGCTGACTCTCCGCAAAATCCTATCATATGTACCAACTATTGCAACTTTATTAACTCAAACAGGCTCTTCCCAGTTCAAATCCATGGGATTGCTTGCAGTCCAAGCTCTTCCTTTTGATCCTCACTTTGTCTTGGCTTCCCACCTAGCAGTGGCCATGTAGTCCCCATGGGAACGGCCATAAGCAAAACCACCCCTCTTTTTTCCCCTATTGTTTCTCCTTCCTCTGCCACCCATCTGATTCTCATTACCATGATAAGCACTGGTCTGAAAGCCAGTTTGTTGTCTGAAAACCACTTTTTCTCTCCTCTTGTTAGCCCCATCAGAGCTTCCCCAATTCCCAATACCTCTTCCTTTGCCAGTTTTCTGAAAGCCACTTTGTTGTCTCTCCTTCCATTGCCACGAATCGTTCTGATTCGCCCATTCAGATACTTTTGCAGGTTCCTGAGGGACACAGTACTGTTCCCAGGAGCCTTCACCTTTATCAGTATCTTTGGGAAGGTTTGTTTCAGCTTCCCCCCATCCAGTGCTGTAATTTACTCCACCATATGCATTCAGGTCAGAATCCCAACCTTGAGGAGGAGGAAAATGATAATCTCTAGATGGGTCTGTCGCAGGTATGCCCCATCCAGTTATTCCGCTATTTACATTCAGGTTGGGATCTCCCCATCCACTAGGAGGAGGAGCAGGAACATTATCCTGAAGCAGACCACCGCTATTTACATTCAGGTTGGGGTCTCCCCATCCAGTGATGTAGTCTACCCGGCTATTTACATTCACATGAGAATAACCCCAAACCGGAGGCTGCAGGGTGTCAGCTTCCACCCTACCTGCAGTCGGTGGGATTTCATCTTCCCCCCAACCTGTAGGGGGTGGGGTTTCAGCTTCTCCCCATCCTGTGCAGAAAAATGATTGGTCCAAGAGGTGAGAACTATCGAGAATCACAACTTCATCGCTAGCTTTGTCACTGGGAGCTGGCTCTCGTTCCAAGTCCAGAATCAGCTCAGGGTCAACAGTCGAATTCCAATCTACATGTTCAATGTGCATGTCAGGGTCAGGCAAAGATACATCGCAGGGAAGGTCATTGATCTCTGCCCAAAACTTCCTTTTAGCATTGTCAAATGCCTCTTTACCAGCAGAATCATCCCACTTCACCACATTGTCATGTAGATAGATATACTTCTTGGTTTCTACCACCTTTGGCCATGGAACTGAGCCAACTACAGCACAAAATTTCTTTTCCCATGTGGGTACCGTTTCCTGCCACCTATCTGATGCATAGCAAGAAAAGTAGAGCTGTCAGTTCAATTCAATGCATGAAAGGACCTATGATCATACTAAAACAAGACAGAAGAAAGAATGTCTTGACATTCAAACAGGGCAGAGTCGACAAATATAGGAAATGTAGTTATCATACAGCTTTATCTAAAAATTCATTGATGTTGCACGTTTTGTTCGCCGCGTGTAACCAGAAGATTTGTTTTTACCAAAATGTGAGATGGTTTTATCCCAACATGGGACACAATTTGACAAAGACATGAAAGAGAACGTACAAAACATCAATTAACGCAAGGAAATCTTGTTGTCTTAAAGTTTTTTTCCCATACTGATAGCTCAATGAGGCAGTGATTAATGTCTAACGCATCATGGAAAGATTCAATTAACAGATAATTACTTTTACATTGCCAAAATCCAGAAGGTTTCAATCTAAAATAAGGCATAAACCAACATAAAAACCAACTAAAGTGGAAATTTATGCATCTATAAGCTTTGCCAATTTGAGGAAGTAGGGATCTCCTTTTCATGGGCAACTCCATGAAAAAACTAGCAGAAATAAACATATAAAATGGTAAGATCAAGGTGATCAGTTTTTTATGTGCAACCGCATGAATCAATCAGCAGAAATCAACATACGAAATGGCAAGACTAAAACAAGGTAGCTCGACTCTCGAGTTCTGAACAGACAGCAACCAAACTTGCAACAGGGCAGGATGTGCACAAGATCAACTAAATGAAGGAAAATCAGTTCTCTTGAAGCAACTCCAGAGCAATAGATAAATGCAGGAGGAATCAATCAACCCAACGGGCAAGCAAAGCATCAAATGGAAGAAATTATATCCACCAACCTACCAACCAAAGCTATTACAGAACTTTAACACTTTAAAACCCTTTCTTCATTTTTCAGGCTCTTTTCTTAAAAGGGGGCCAAAACAAAAGAAATTAACTTAAATTCCTCATAGCCCCACCCGGCCCTGTAGAACTTGAGAGCCATACCCAAGTACATTAGATTATCAAGCTCTGCCCACAACAGACGCAATGGTTAAAGCCAGTCTACAGAAACAAATGGCACAGAAAAGCAACAAAACCATAATTGCCACTTCAAAATGATGCTGAAAATTTTTAGAGGAACCTAAACTCTTTAGGAAAATCCCAATCAAAAATTTCAAAACAAAATTACCATTTAACAAAAACAAAAACCACGTCTGACAATTTAATCACTCACCCCACCATTCCATACCATTCAAAAACAAAAAAAGCATGAATGGGAACTACCAGATACTCAAGCAACGACTCTGAAAATAAAGACCAAATATAAATATATACTAACCCAGAGGGGGCTTTCTGCTGTATGATCTGTTCCACTGACCCACCTGATGACGCCTGGCCTCTTGTTGTTTTCTCCAATTGGCCATGTCCAGAACCAAAAGAGAACACCCCCAGAAGAGGAAAAATAGACAGCGAGAGAAAAATAATAAGGAACAGAGACCCGAAAAGAGAAACAAGGACTGTTATCAGACAGGGATATCAGAATTTTGCAGAGAGGAGAGGAATAGGAGGAAATTAAGGAGCGTGTAGAGAAGGGAGAGTGTAGGGACCCCCCCGAGAGAGGAAACGCTCCGAGGAGTGAAGGAACGGTTCCTCAGGGATTGATTAAGAGATATGCACATGGATGAAGGAAGAAGGATCAGTATTTATAGCCCATAGTATTGGGATTTACTACTATATCGGTGGCTTTCCTTATTCTAGTTTGGTTCCCCCGGTGAGGGTGTGAGGACCAAGTCCCCTAATTTGCTCTTGAAACTGCTTTTTTTCGTGAAGGCGATTGCCAGGTGCTGACGATGACGCACACTATGTGCCAAATCGAAACGGTGTGTCTCGCACAACCCTCCTCTTTCCCTGTTCCTTCCTCCGTCCAAAAACAAACAGCAGTCGGTTACGCACCGGACACCTCCTCCTTATTTTCTTTCCTTTTCTTTCTGATTTTCATGAAACGCCTCTGAGTCTTTCTTGATTCAATCACTGGCAGTGAAACTGATCCAGTGATGAGGCTGTTCAAACTGCCTAGGGATTCGTAAACTCTCAGAGATTAGGCGGATTAACATTGGGATACACATCAAAGACTGAAACGTAGGTTACAAGTTTTCAAATTTCGGATAGAATCAAGCTTTTTTCTCAATCAAATTTTGGGTTTCTTAGCTGTAATTTTGATCCCAAGACCAGCGTGAAGTCCGTGTGATGCATGGATGGTAAGATGGTTCCCACTGCTTTTTTTTTAAAAAAAAAAATTATTCATAGATTTACAGAGACCATAAGAGCTTGTTACGTGGTTATTTGTGAATATATATATATATATTGATTTTCTAAAAGTATGCATTAATCTGAAAATTTAAAAATCAATTAATTGTGTCAATCGTTTTGGAATGACGTTGTCCTTTTAAAATTGTCTAAATGAGTATGCTTTGTTTTCTAAAGCAATTGGGGATAAATTAATAAGAACATTTTTTATAACATAACATGTTGTAGTTGTTGATACAAGTTCTTTTGTTTAAGATCGACTTGCCAATGTTATTGATACCAATCAATCCCATCTACAAGGATTAATGTACAGTTTCATTATAAAAGTTTCTGTGTAGAAATTGTGGATATCCCGAGATTTTTTATTAAATCAATATTTCTTAAAAACCATTAAAAAATTAATAAAATCATCATGATCGTTAAATTTTTTACAACTAGGAGCAATGTTGTTTTCTGTCTAGCAATTTTACAGTGATATTGACCGGATAAAAACTTTCGGATATTCACATCTATTATGTAAAAAAGTTTTGATAAAAATCGGACTTTAACCCTTTATAAAACTATTAACAATGTGGCTAATTATAAACCTATATAAATACATACCATATATTTGGTACTAAATAATGATAACGATTGCATTTACTGTATTAATTCAATCATGATCTTAACTGCAATATTTCAACAGTGGAAAAAATAGCAGGCATTAGCTAATTTAATGATTGATGTGGACAATAGTATAAATCGACGCATTATGGCGAATTTTATTTAGGTTAGTACTATAAAAGCATGATTTGAATCATGTAATCATGGTAATATACAGTACATGAGTTATATAATGGCAGTCTAATTGTCATAAAGACAAAGTTTTGAGTCTAATCATGTTAGAACATCACATCACATTGTATCTGCATATATTGTAAGAGTGCGATATAACGTTAAGCTGTATTATTATCTTGCCAACGACATTAATTAAGCCGTATTAAAATTTACCTATTAGATGAGTAGCTTATCATATGGTAAAGAAAAAAGAGCCGTTCTTTTTTCCAACCTTTTTCCAGCAAAAAACAAAGAGATTTATACGAGAGCTGTTGTGTGTGTGTGTGTGTGTATCTTCATGCGCAAGTTTCCTAAAAGAAATTATTTGTTTAGAATTTCAACTAAATGATTTTACATCTTATAATTGAAATTTGCATATATTGAAATATCTATTGATGATTGATTGAAACAGCTTAAGAAGGAGACATGAAACTGTGTATCTAGGTCTAACGTTTGATTTATTACACAATCATACACCCATGACGAAATCTCGTAGTGTATGTATACATTAATTAGTTTCCCAAAGCAGCCCGTTTTATGCTGTCTCTCAACATGGTTCGCAGTTAAATTATATTAAACGAGGCATTTAAACTTCCACCTTATACTGTAAAATAAACAAATAGAGGACGTTATTTAACCTCCTCCATTGAGCAAGCGGTATTTTTTTTTGCCTATATATATATACCAATGCATTAAATCTTACATGAAAGCTAATAAACAGAAACAAAACTAAACAATCAATTTCAGATACATACAGCCAATGCCTTGTAAAGCCAGCTAGTGAATTATCCAGAAGAGAGTGATTACTCGCAGTTAAAATACGATACACGTGAAAGGCAGAATATCAATACTATCATTTTAAGCACTCATAACAGGATCCTAATTATAGTTAACAATCCTTCGGTTCTTAACGTAAGTAAAACCTACTTCAAGAGTTAATATTAATTCTAAATGTAATACCTCTCTTGCATGCTAGTTAATTTTTTTCCCCCAAATTACCCATTATTAGTATTTCCTGGAAATAGAAAAAATTATTATGCTGTTTTAGAAAGATATATCATATTAACTAATTTATCTAACTTTCTTTTCTAAAACATTTATATTTAAAAGGAGTAATTACCGTGTTAAGTAGTTAACCTGAGCACTCCAGTGAAGGCAGTGTACACGTTCTTCATGTTGGGATGCTTCAGGGAGACTTATTGGGCCCTCCTCCATGCAGAATTATATATCATAGATAACATTCGTCGGTTTCTGCAGCATTTTAATTAGATCCATTAGTTTCACCTAAGAGCAAGTAAATTTGAGGTGTGGGG